>WOXC01007538.1:0-216369 GCA_011680675.1 Gymnobelideus leadbeateri
GAACTAAACAGACTGTTTTCTTTTTTGGTTTTATTTTTTTTCTTTTTCATGGTTTATTTTTCCTATTCATTATAATTCTTCTGTGCAACATATCTAATGTGAATAGGTGCTTAATAGGAATGTATGTATAGAGTCCATATCAGATTGCAAGCTGTCTTGGGGAGGGAGGGGGAGAAAATTTAAAACTTATGGAAGTGAATGTTGAAAAATAAAAATAAATAATTTAATAAATTGGGGAAAAACAAAAAAAAACATAAAAAACTACAAAATTAAAGTATACATATACTTTAATACATATTATGTATATTATATATATATGTGTGTGTGTGTGTGTGTGTGTGTGTGTGTGTATTACATACATACATACACTGTGTGTGTGAGAGAGAGTCCTCCAGTAGATTTAAATCTCCTTGAGGGAAAGATATTTCATTTTGTCTTTGTATGTCCTTGTACATAACAGGTGCTTATCAAATGGTTGCTGTATTGGACTTTATTATTTTGACTAATAGAGCCCTGATTCAGTGTATAGAAGACAGACATCTGAATTTTATAAAACTCATCCACATGGGAAGTTTTGCCCAGTGGGGAAAGGAAGGAGACTGAAAGAGACCAGATTCAAAGAAATTGCCTTTATTTTTAAAGTGATAAACAGCTGGAAGAGCACTGAGGTGATGTGAGGAGCAACCCTGGAGTCACTCTGGCTCCAAGTTACCTCAAAAACACTTTTCACCTCTTTGTGTTTCTATGTCCTCTAATTTGTAACAGCAGCAGCAGCAGCAGCAACCACAGTAATAGCAAGCACTTACATAGAACTTTAAGATTTGTAAAGTGATCTATAAACATTATCTCATTTTGTCCCCACAGCAACCCTGTGAGATGGTTGCTATTATGCTATTCATTTGACAATTGAGGAAACTGAGTCAGGCAGAGGTTAAATGACATGTAGCAGGGAAGTAATCAAGGGTGAGATCAATTTCAAACTGAGGTCTTTTTTGACACCAGGTCCTACACTTGATTCACTGTACCACCTAACTACCTCTAATTGGAAACATACATAGCCCCTTTTAAGACTGAGGGTATCTCTTCGGGAGTGCTGTGGAATCCTTAGAATGGCAAAAACTGTTTAAGAATCACTGCTAAGAGAGTTTCCATTGTTTGTAGCTGTGACCCTCTTTGGGGGCAAAGAGGGTGAGAATTCAAAGGTTTGACATTCAGTAAGATGCTATGGAAAGTTCAGAAGAGATGTGAAATCCATTTTAGCCTGATGTTTGCCCCAGTCCCTGCCCTGAAGCTTCTGACGATGGGTTTAAGTAGGCCGGGCATTGAGCTTGCTTGCAGACTGACAGCACATGACCTGCTTGGTTCAAAAGCAGCACCTCAATTTTTTATTTTATTCCTTTTATTTTATTTCCAGTCTAGATTTAATTAGTGCCTTTGGGGGGGAGGGAGCGGTTAGGAGGAGCGGGAAGGAGAGCAACTTGGAAAAGGTTTATGTTTCAGGTCCTCGGGACTCAGCAATTTGACATTCTAATCCTGTTATTTCCCACCTTAAACTGAATAGTCAGCAAGGCTGGATTTTTTTTTCTTCCCATAATTCATCTAGCTATTGCATTTCCCTTCTCACCCTCTACTACTAAGCTCCCTTTCATTTGTCTCTCTTCATTCTCTCTACTTCTGCCTCCTCTGAGGATGCCACAAAACCTCAGACAGATCATTTTCCATCTTGGGAGAAGGGGGTTACTTTCAGGCAGCCAGCAGGAAGCTGACATTCTCATTGCTCCTGGATTCGATGCCTGGACCCAACCCTCAAGCAAAATTATGAAGGCACATATGGTGGAAAGTACAATGGGAGGAGCTTGGTGAAAATCTTGGCTCGGCTGTTTATTTTCTGTGTGGTCATGGGCAGGCCATTTAACAGCTTTCCGGGTCTTTGTTTCTTCATCTGTAAAATGAAAGGTTTGAATCAAATAACATCTTTTAAGGATTCTTCTATCTGTAAAATTTTGAAGTCGATGTGACTGCCCTGCCAATAACTGTGTACCAGAGCTAAGGAGAGATATTACAAAGTTTTTACTTTATTTTTGTTTTTGATCATATATGGGATGGACATTTTCTCTTCAAAAAAAATAAAAATAGACTACTGGAAGGGAGGGGATAAATATTTATTACTTGTTCTTAAGGAAATGATATATGGAATTTTGACTTGAAAGGTCAAAGACTTCCATACTTTTTGTTTTTATCTTCTCAAGTCCTCGACAATTCCATTGGATCCTCTTTTATCAGGAGATGTCAATTTCATCCTTAAAAACCCCTTTACTTTGGGGCAGCTAGGTAGCACAGTGAATAAAGCAACAGGCTTGGAGTCAGGAGGACCTGAGTTCAAATCTGGCCTCAGACTCTTAACACAAAAATTAGCCATGTGACCTCGGGCAAGTCACTTAACCCCAATTGCCTTCCAAAAAGCAAAAAACAAAAACAAAAAGAACCCCTTTATTTCACCCTTCCATTCCCTCAAGTTACCATCCTTTGTAGCTTCTCTCTTTTTTTGCCATAAAGGACCCCTACACTCCTTGTTTCCATTTTATTGTCATCAACTCAATCCCCCATTGCTAATTTTTTATTTTTGCTTTTTGGAGGGCAATTGGGGTTAAGTGACTTGCCCAAAGTCACATGGCTAGTAATTGTGTCAAGTGTCTGAGGCTGGATTTGAACTCAGGTCCTCCTGACTCCAGGGCCAGTGCTCTGTTTGCTGTGCCACCTAGCCACCCAGCAATGATATCTTAATTGCTAAATCCAGTGACTTTTTCTCAATGATAATTCGCTCTGGAGAGGCAGTCTTAATGAATTTATCATCATCCATAGACAAATCATCATCAAGAAACTTAGGTGAGATCAGAGTTTCTAACATGATGGAGAGTTGGCCATAAATCAGGACACATTACTGTTCTGATAAATAAACAACCCTTACCCTGTGATGAAAACAGTGTGATGCTGGGATAGAACAGAATGTTGGCCTGGGAGTCAAGAAGACCAGGGTTTGAGTGCTATCTCTGACATATACTAGATGTGTGACTCACCAAGTTCTTTCATCTCTCAGGGGCTTAGATAACCCTTCCTAACACTACACATTTCAGAAAAGGTATCCATCTTCCCTGTTAGAGAGGATGCTTCTCACTTTGAGCTTTCCAAAATGATGACAAAATAAAGTTCTTCCTGCAACTTTTGATGCTGCTGACGGCCCTCTCCTCCATAATTATTCTCTTCTCCCTTGACTTTTGTGATTTTGCAATCTCCTGGTCCCCCTCCCTGTCTGATATCTCCTGAAGCCCCTTTGTTCTTATATCATCTGCCTTTTCCCTCCTTAGCAGGCAGCGTCCTCCACTTCATAGTCCTGGGTCCTTTTCTCATCAGACTCTACACTTTCTCTCTTTGTTATCTTGTCTGTCCTAAGGATTTGCTTATCACCTCTGTCCAGATGACTCCCAAATCTTTACCTCCAGCTCTAATCTCTGATACTACACTGCTACCTACTGCTCATCATGTCACAAATGGAACTCATCACCTTTCCCCCTAAACTTGTTCCTCCTCAAAACTTACCTATTTCTGTCAAAGGTGCTCCCATCCTTTTAGTTCCCAGCCCCATTCTTGGAGTCATCTTGGACTCTGCTCTGTCCTTCACACCTCACATTCAACCACCTACCAAATTTTGTAGAATCTGACTTCTTCCAATTTTTCCTCTTCAATGCACTCCCAACCACTCTCCTTCTAGTCCATCCTTCTTCATCTCCTTCTAATACTAGCCTTGCAACTGGTCTTCTTGCTTCTAGACTCTCTCCATAATGATTCATATTTTGCCTAATAAAACACTTTCTTCCTAATATTCCTGTAAAGTCAGGAGTGAAGGTGTTGTTATCCCCATTTTTAAGGGAAACAAGGTTGTCAATTACCCATTGTCATAAGGATGTGTTAATTGTGTAACTCAAAGCCAGGTCTTCTGATACTAAACCATAGCATCCTTCTGTTATACTGGAAGACCATAAGGGGCCCAGAATAAATAACTAGAAAGGACCTTAGCCCTTGAAAGACAGCATAGAGTAGATTTCAAGTCAGCAAACATGGAATTAAATCCCACTTGCTACCATTGTGATCTTGGATAAGTCACTTAACCACTTCTGGGCTTCAGTTTCATCATTAACAAACTTAGGTGAGATCAGAGTCTCCAGGGTGATTTGTTCAGTACAAGAATGATTATTGAACCTGTGGGTATCTCAGTTTCTTCATCTGTAAAATAAGAATAATATTTCTTAGAGTAAGATCTCACTGGGAATGTTCACCTTTGTTAATGATTCTGGAGTGAAGGGACCACAAAATAATTTATATGATCCTGATAGGTTGAGATGGATATGGGACCTAATGGAGAGGGAGCAGATAGGGGCAGCCATTGGATTTCATAGTATCTTAGTTTCTGGTAGTCAGGTGAAACAGTGGATAAAGTAGTGGGTCGGGAGTCAGGAAGACCTGAGTCTTCAGAGAAACTTACTGTGTGACCCTGGGCAAGTGACAGTTTGCCTTAGTTTCTTCCTCTGAAAAGTAGGGATTATAGCACCTACCTCCTAGGGTGTTTGAGAATCAGATGAGATAATATTGGTAAAAGTGCCTGACACAGTGTTTGGCACATGGTAAGTACTATATAAATATTAGCTGCTGTCATCATCATCATCATCATCATCATCATCATCATCATCATCATCATCATCATGATGCAATTTCAGAGTTGGAAGGAAATTTGATGGTTTGCTAGTTTACATATACCTATGACATGAAACCTTTACACAAAGCATGATGCTTTCTCTTTCCTATCGGTCAACTTTCTATTTCCTCAACCCATCAGTAAACATCTGTTAAGTACCTAGTATATGCTAGGCACTGTGCTAAGTGTTGGGGATACCAAAAGAGGAAAAAGTATTTTATTTCAAGGAGTTTATAATGTAATGGAGGAGCTTACAATCTAATGGAAGCCCATAGATAGAAACATCCCAAGGCTTCCTCATGATGCATCCCCTAAGCTGTCACCTCTCATAGTTCATCCCAGATCTACTAATGGGTCACCTAACTTTGTCTTCCTATGATAATATCCCAGTCTGACCAAGTCATAGGAAGTTATATAATTTTTTCATGTACTTATATAAGACTACTAGCTGTAGCAGTATTTTTGTTGTTCAGTCATTTCCTTCACGTCCAGTTCTTCATGACCCCATTTGGGGTTTTCTTGGCAAAGATACTGGAGTGGTTTGCTATTTCCTCCTACATCCCATTTTACAGATGAAAAGCTGAGGCAAACAGAGTTAAGTGACTTGCCCAGGGTGACACAGATAGTGTCTGAAGATGAGTCTTCTGATTCCAAGCCTAGTGCTCTATCCATTGTGCCACCTAGCCTCCTATGGAAGTTAGATGGTATACCTTCCCCACTCAGGCTTTCAGGGTTAATGAGTCTCACATTTTTCAGAAAGGACCAGTGCCATTGTATTATCCCATAGGGTCGGATGTTTTCATACAGATCAACTACAAGTCCAAACTTACCCATATTTTCTTTTTCCTTAAATCTGTTTCTCCATCTGACTTTACTGTTTCTGCGTATGGCACTACCCTTTGCCCAGTCTCCCATGTTCTTAGTTATGAGATCATAGAATTATAGTTGGAAGAGATCATAGAAGTTATCTAGTTCCATTTCCTGATTTTACAGATGACAGAAACTGAGACCCAGACAGGTTAAGTGACTTATTCCTGGTCATACAGATAATAAGTGAAAGAGGTGGCATGTGAACCCAAATCTAGTGGTCTTTTTTCTTGTACTATACATGTTGACTTTTGATAATCTTCAGTTATCATTAATTTTTCTGTCTCCCTTACTTCTTGTTTCCCTTCTCCCAGTTGTCTCCCCCAAACTTACCCCATGCCAATTTCTTCATTCCTTTGGGTATTTTTAGCCTTTTTACTGTATGATAAAGGAGATATCCATGTATTACATTACCCAGTATAATATATATGTATGTATATATACAATAGCATAAAATAATATATGATGTGATAAAATAGAATGCATTATTGTACAATTATATAACACAATATAACATAATGATATCCATCTGTCCCTTATCTCTATTTCCACTCAAAACTGAAATATAGGCCCTAGTTACCACCTGCACAGACTAATGTTTTAATCTCTTAACAGTTATTCACTATTTTACCTCTACTTCAATTTATCCTTTAAAATGCCAACAGAATTCTTAAGCAAAGGTCTGGTAATGTTACTTTTCTTTTCAGAAATCTTCCTTCATTCCCTTTTACCTACTGGGTAAAATTCACATTCCTCTGTCTCACTGGTGTTCAGTCTGATAATATACTCTATTTCCAGCCTTAGTGGACTATCATTTATTCCATTCTATTTCAACTGGACCATTCTCTGTGCCACGAACATACCCTGTGCCTCTATGTTTCTGTGCCTTTTCTTAACCTGTTGCCCTGTTTTGCCTACTGATTTCATACTTATCCTATATAGCCCCAAAGAAACATCATCTTCTTCACCAAGCATCCCCTGACTCCTCCTAGTCAAGAACAACATTGCCTCTCAGATCTCACAGTACTCTCTGTTTTGTAACTTTCTAATAAATGGATCATGTCATGTTCGAGTCATGCTTTCTGTGTTGGAATCTTATCTCCCAACTAAATGCAGGCTCTGGGACAGCAGGGACCAAGTCTTATCAGAAATTTCTATCTCCTCCAGTGCTATACACTTAAGACATGTTGTTGAATCAACAACTTCAGAGGCTGCTTGAGAGTTTTTCTAGTACAACTTGGTTCTTTTGCAAATGAGGGAGCTAAGGCCCAGAAATCTGCTTTTTGCTTTTTTGGAGAGCAATTGGGGTTACACGGTCACACGGCTAGGTTTTTCTTTGTGTGTGTTAAGTGTCTGAGGCCAGATCCGAACTCAGGTCCTTCTGACTCCAGGGCCGGTGCTCTACTCACTGTGCCACCTAGCCACCCTATGTGAATGTGTGTATATATGTTTACAGGCCCAGAAATCTGAAGACTGGTGTAAATCATTAAAAAGACTATAAAAGGGTCAGGTAGGTGGTACAGTGAATAGAGTACTGGCCCTGGAGTCAGGAGTTCAAATTTGGCCTCAGAGACTTAACATTTGTTAGCTGTGTGATCTTGAGCAAGTCACTTAAGCCCAAATGCCCTGCCTTCCCACTCCAAAAAAAGACAATAAAAATAAAAGGATTATAAACGTAGTCCTACTTCAAGAACCAATTGCTCACCCATTGTCTAAGGCCAGAGAGGATGGAATCTGTGCTCAGAAAGAGCAGAGGAGAGGGTAAGAGTAGATATATTAAAGTGAAAGTGGAAAAGACTGCTCCCTTCCCATTCCCATTCTTAGTGTTTACATTGTCCAGGCTTGTTTCCTGCTTGTTTCCATAGCTGAGCAGAAGGGCTAATCCAAAGCCACCCTTTCTTCCTGCTCCCCATTGAGTGTCCTTTCTCTAAAAGAAGATGCTTATGGTTCTTACCACCTGGCTGGCACACGATTTGTCACCTATCACCAGAAACATAACTACATATCTCTGCCCTCATTTTCTCCTGTTCTGTCAAGATCTTTCCTTTCATGGATATGTTCCTTCTGAGTCTCTGAGCCGTTTTGCTATGTGAAGAGGGATACTCAATGTATGATTGTTTCAGTCTGAGCTGAAATCATCCACTGGTAGAATTATGAACCTCTGAACCTCTAAGAACTAGGTATTGCTCCCCTCCATCACTTTTTTTTCCCAAGATACAAAGACCAGGGCTTATGCATCCATGAGCAGGAGAGCCAGGGCCAAGAAAGAAAACTCAGTATTCTATTGCTGACTGTGTTTCTTTTACACTGTGGAGTATTAACTTTCACCCAGATTCACTGTTCACTCGTTTTTCTGTCCTTAAGTTATGCAGGAGTGCATAGGGTGGTGGGAAGTTTTACTAAGGCCCAGATCAAATCTCATTTCTTTGATAAACCTCTCTTGACCACTAGATCCCATAAGAATCTCACTTTCATCTGAACTCTCTTCCTAATTGTTGTCTTAAGTTTCACCTAACATATTTCAGAGTGTCATCTCTTGACTTGTTCAGAATGTCTTTGAACATCATTACTTGATTTTTACACTTTCTACAACTAGACTGCAAGCTCCATGAGGGTGGGCACCAGGTACTATGACTCTACACTGAAACTTTTTCAGTTTCATTCACAGATGTCATCAATAAATTCCTCATTTCTAGAGCCAACAGCCTTATCTTGGTCTCCATTCTTTTTGAAGTTTTATATAGCATTTGGTCCTCATCCCCACCACTTGCTTTTTTGACTCTTTCTTCCTTGTAATTCCTTGACATAATTCTCTCCTGGTTCTTGGCCTCATTTTCCATGTGTCTCCTCTCCTTCAGTGGTTTCTGTTCTTTCCTTAATGTAGGTCTTAGAGTAATAGAAGGATCATGCAGTGGAAGGCCAAGAAATGAGATATAACTTATGTCTAGAATATCTTCCCAAGCTTTAAAAATGAAAACATCTTAATGAAAAGTAGAAAATGCATATATAATGAGCTTAATTGAAAGAGAAAGGTAGTTTTATCTTGATTTGCTTCCAAATAAATCCAAACAATGTAATCATTGAGATAAGGTGATAAAGTCTCTAAAGAAAGGTATGCTAGAACCAGAAAATACCATAGGACTTTTCATCTCAGTCATGGAGCTGACTTAGATGTGAGGCACCTTTATAATAAGAGTCTTTTGACACTCTAATAGCCAAATGTTTTTGGAAGGGATCCTAGACAGATTTGCCTCTCATTTCTTTCAAAAGTTAGCTCATATTCCCCACTCTACATCACTCTATTCCTAATTTCTTGCCATCCTTTCTTAGCTTCTAAGTCCTCTTTCTTTCTACCCCCAGGTTCTCTTATACTCAGAAAAAAGGCCAAGCTCTCTCACTGCATCCTGGGCTGCATCCTGGGTCTTCTCTGGTCATTCTGATCTCTATTTCACTACTGGACCCAGATGCCTTTGGAGGATAAAGTGAAGCTGGTCACTTTGCACAATCATGTCTCACTTAAATCCAATTCACTTGCATGTCATGGCATCACCACCTTGATTTCATGATCCTCTTTGAGAACAAAGGACAAACAACAATCTCTTGTACTCAAGTTATTTAAATATATCTGTGATATCATCAATTCTTGAGTATCCTCTAATGAAACAAATTATAGTACACCCATCATCCTATTTATCCTATTTGAGTCTTGTCCATATACTCTACAAAGTTTGCCACAAGAGTTGCACCCAATGTGGAAAAATACCTTGTATTTATTATGTGTGTGTATGTGTGTGTATACATGTATGCTCCCCCTATAGAATGTAAACTTCCTGAGGTCAGAATCTCCTTGAGTTTTGTCTTTCTATATGCCTTGTGCCTAGCACAGACATTGGTACATGGAAGTCACTGAATAAAAACTTGATTTTCACTTTTTGTTATTCACTTTAAAAAGCATTTATTAAACACCTACTATGTGCCATGCAAAAACCCTGCTCCACAGTGTTCTAGGGAGACATTATAGAAACATATTAGTAAGATGGGTTATCATTTTCAGCTTCCTTGTCTAGTAGATGGATCTGAGTCTGTTGGTGATAGATTGCCTTTGGGGCTTTATAGCCCTGAATAGCTAGACATTATCTTTCTGTTCCATTTAAACACAAACTTGCCTTCCCTGGTTCCAAAAAACCTTTTGATTCTTTCCCTCAAGAAGCCTTGTCAATGTAAAAGCAACTCAAATTGGTGTCTGCCTAACCTTGATCATTATTTTAGACAGGGTACACTACATTGGGATGGGTTCATGCAGGATATAACTTGACTGAGTAGCACATTATGTGACTGCCATTTCCCAGAGGCCCTCACAAAAGATAGGTGTCTATCTTTAGGGTCCAAAGGCAAACTCAGTGCACAGAATCATTAAAAAAAAGTAATGTGCCTAAATTATTTAGACAAGCTTTACTGACTAGTGTGGGGAGAAGGAGGTAGAGAATATGGGACAGCTAAGCATGGCATCAGTATGCACTCTGCCAAGATGTGGGGTGCTCCACAGAGTTGTAATAGGTGGTGAATCTGTAAGGTTCAACCATGCAGAAATTCCATCACCTCCTATTGTGTTGTCTCTCCCAGATCCAATTCTCTGAGAATGAGGCTTTGCAAGAACTGAGAGGCAGGGGCAGAATGTTTCAGATGCTTTGCTGAGATGCCAGGCTGACCCCAGTCTAGTTGAGTTGGGGGAAGACTTCACTGCTAAAGTTTAAGGATGCTCACAAGACCAAGGGGGTGGGACCGGCTTTTACGTTGACTAAGGTTTCTGAGGTTTTCACGAATGTTGCAAGCCAGAAGATGGGCAAATCCACTGAGAACTTGGAAGACGGACTTTATTAAGCAGCTCATTTCTTCCTTTCTTGTTATACTGGAGTTCTGCTTTTAAAAAAATAGAAGGAAAGGAGGAAAAGAGAAAGAAAGTCCTTTCAAGCCCATTTTCTCCCCATCTGTTCCCTCAGTGATTTCCCATCCATCCTTCTGTCTCCTCCTCTTCCATGTGGATCTAGTTTAACTTTGTTTTTTGCTTGTGTCACACTTCTTTCCCATCCCTTTCTCTTGTTCTTTGTCAGCCAGCAAAAATCTTTCTTTTCCCAGCTCCAAAGCTTCCCACACACCATCTGTCAAGGTTGGCCAACTCCATGTTCTCCTTCCTCTCTTCTTTCCTTTAGTGGGGGGCCAGGCAAGAAAAAAAGGTTACTGATTCCTCTTTCAGGCAGACAACATCAACTGCTCTCTCCTTTCCTTACTGGCAAACCTGACTCTCAGAGTTTAAGTGGGGATCTAGGTGGTATGGTGGGATAGAGTATTCGATATGGAATCCTGAAGATCTGAGTTCAAATGCTACTTCCAACACTCAGTAGTTGTGTAACCCTGGGCAAGTAAGGTAACCTCTTTCAATCTCAGTTTCCTCATCTGAAAAATAACACCAAATTTACAGAGTAGTTGTGGGAATAAAACAATACATGTAAAGCATTTGAAAGACTTAAAGTTGGGGCAGCTAGGTGGCATATTGAGTAAAAACGCCGGCGGCCTCGGCGGCCTCGGAGTTGGGATGACCCGAGATTGGATCCGGCCTCAGAAAATGAGCACCCACACATAAATAATGACTGGCCGTGTAACCTTGAGCAAATTACTTAATCCCAATCACTTAAAAAAAAGACAAAGTTTTCTATAAAGCTAACTCTCTAAATAAGGGGTACCATTCCATTTCCTTGTCTCCAGGGAGGGAGCTAAAAACTCATTCAAAGACAGTGGGTTAAGAGTCCCAAAGACCTGTAGAACTTTTCTAAATAACAAAGCCTCAGAGTTTGGAGGGTATAGGACAGGGAAGGGGAACCTACAGCCTCGAGGTCATGTTTGGCTCTCTTGGTCCTCAAGTGTGACTGGCTCTTCAGATGAATCCAAGCTTCACAGAACAAATTCTTTTGTCAAGGGGATTTGTTCTGTGAAGTTTGGATTCAATCAAAGGGCTACACTGGAGAACCTAGAGGGCACATGTGACCTCGAGGCTTCAAGTTCCCCTCCCCTGGTATAACAGAAGCCATCACTCTTGAGTCACATTGGATAGAGAAGCTCCATTTGAATGCCCCTGGCATATGGCCATTTGAGCCTTTTCTTTAAAACAACAACAACAAATACTTATGTGAAGGAGAATCCACTACATTTGAGATGGCCAATTCTACTTTTCCACCATTCCATGGATTTATTTACTAGAGATTTTTGCCTTTTTATAAAGCTGAAATCTGCCTTTCTACACCTTGTACCTGCTGTCCCTAGTTCTGCTCTCTGGGGTCAAGCAGGACTGATCTAATCCCTTACTAATATCACTAAGCCCAAGAAAGATCTTGCTCCTTTCCGCCGGCTCCGCCATATTCCAGTGAGTTGCCAAAATGACGAACACAAAAGGAAAAAGGAGAGGAACATGATACCTGTTTTCTAGGCCCTTTTGAAAACATGGTGTTGTCCCTTTGGCTACATATATGTGAATATACAAGAAAGGTGGTATTGTAGATATCAAGGGTATGGGCACAGTTCAGCAAGGAATGCCCCACAAATGTTACCATGGCAAGACTGGACGGATCTATAATGTTACTCAGCATGCTGTAGGCATTGTTGTAAACAAACAGGTTAAGGACAAGATTCTAGCCAAAAGAATTAATGTGCATATTGAGCATATTAAGCATTCCAAGAGCAGAGATAGCTTCCTGAAGCGGGTAAAGGAAAATGATCAGAAGAAGAAGGAAGCCAAAGAAAAAGGCACTTGGGTTCAACTGAAATGCCAGCCTGCTCCACCCAGAGAAGCACACTTTGTGAGAACCAATGGCAAGGAACCTGAGCTGTTGGAACCAATCCCCTATGAATTCATGGCATAAGTGACTAAAAAAAAACAATTAAAAAAATCTTGGATTATAAAAAAAGATCTTGCTCAGTTAGATGGCCCTGTTTTACCTACCAGAGGGCAACTTTACATCAAGATATTTCAATATTATTTTCATTGTATACAAATTCTCACACTTGGAAACTCAGTTTATTCTTCCAAAACCTTCCACTTTCAAAACAGACATGAAACATGGCCTTTGAAAAGGCAGCTCCTGAATTCAGGGACAATCTGATACCATGTAGCAAGATGGCAGCTTTTGGGGTAGTAATAGAACTGCTTCCCCAGTACTCAAAATGTATTTTTTTTTCTGGTGATTGTGGAGTTAAGAGAACAGTTCTGGAAAACCACAGATAATGGGAAGAAATTAAGGAAGTTCCATTTTAGAGTAAGCATCAGGGAAGGTTTTCTAATAGCACAACTCTGTTTCACCAGGACCAACCCTTGGGGAAATGCATTGCTGGAGATATTTGAAATCTAAGCTAGATAAAACTCTAGAGGATATGCGGGTGGAAACAATCTTACCTTAGTCACTGGGGATTTGGCGCTTGATGGCCTAATGGGACTTTCCTATATTGGGTTCCTATGTTTTATGTGTCATTTTCCTTTCATATGTGTGCATACACATGTATGTAGCTGTCCGGGTCTGCTTGGGACTGGGAAAGAACTGACTACAGAAATCTGTAGCTCTCCAGCTGCTGACTGAAACTAGAGATTATCCAACAGTGAGAAAAGCCTTGGCTTCCTTTCCAAGTTCGGGTCTGTTCTCTATATTCGATTAAAAAAAAGTGTCACGTACTCTACATTGCTCATCATATGCCTTACTTTAACCAAGGGTTTCAGAAAGATTTTGTTTTAAATCATATACTATAGGTTATATTACATTTTCTTTAGGCAGAGCTAAAGATAGCAATCATGTGAGATCAATTAATGAGATAATCACAGTAATACGAAACTATCATTAATTTTGGCATCATAGTTCACAGTTGACTATTTAACCAGATAATTGCTTCACCATGAAAGAAAGGAAAATATCTCCCATGAGCCTCTTTACCACTTTACAACTTTTTTATCCACCCAGAATATTGGGTGGATAAGTTGGCATTCTCTTTTGAAACTCCTTGAGTTTAGAAAGGTTACACACATGATTATGCTACATTTCAGTTGGTTCCCCAGAGCCTGGGTTTCCCATCTGAGAGTATGGCACCCATGCAGTCATGTAACCCAAATTAACTGATGTCTGCCTACTTCTGCAATCGGTCAATGGATCTATTAATCAGAAGGCTATTCTTGTAGGGAAATGATTTGCAGGAAAGGCAGGAGATTTAGAGGGATACATTGTGAGAATTTTGTTTTAGACTCTTACACACACATACACACACACATTTTATAACTGTATATAAGTTGGTTTCTGGGGAGGGGGAAAATTATACTCAGCTCTGCCCAATAATTTTGAGCTTGGACTTTTAGAAGTAGTTGCTGGCTATTGCTAGACCAGAGCAGTATGCATGGATTTTTTACTGATGGGCATCCAGAAATAATATGACATTTAGATGTAATCCATGGCTCAGAACCAAAGCTCTTGGCTTAACATGGACTGAATTTGATCTTGGGGACTGTCTTTTACAAAAACTATCTTTGGCAAATGCCCTGACCCAAGTTTCCCCCTGGAAATATCAGCATTTGGTTTGTGCCCAGGTCTCTACAGAAGAAGTCAAAGGTCTTCAGTTCCCATGAAAGCCCTCTGGCTAACTATACATCAAAAATGGGACAGGCTTTTTTCAATCCAACAAAAATTTCAGAGGACTTGCACCATAGCCAGTATAGTCAAAAAATTCCCTTTTCCTCTTTGATGAGGGTTATATGTCCCCAGGATATAGATATCCCTTCCATCCTATGGTACTGTGTTAGAGTTGGCATCTCTTGCAAGGAGAAAGTTGTCTGGTCATTAAAGAATTGACTTTTATATCTCTGTGATCCCTGCCTTCTTAGAGGTCTATATAGTCACTTGTAGTCCTATAACACTACCCCAGGTGAATCCTTTACACCTTCCTGGCAGTCAAAAGGACTCAGGATTGTGGGAGAGTCCAATAATTCTTCTGGTGTACCTAACCTTTCTCAGGATCTATGGAGTCCCCCAGATGTATAATATGACTCTGGTTGGGGCCTCCATAAAAGAAGAAAACACTTAGGGTTAATAGAAACCAACCCATCATCTCTCAGGGCTTCACTATCCATATAACCCAAAATACTCTTGAAGGTAAGATCCAGTTTTGCTCTTTCACCTTTGTAGCTCTGTCCTTTGTTGTCCTTTAGCTCCAGCTCCTTCTTAGCCCCAGAACGCCTGCCTTTAAACTGAAAATGCCTTCTTTCCTTTCTTTTTCTTTTATGCTTTTTTGGAGGGCAATTGGGGTTAAGTAACTTGCCCAAGGTCACATGGCTAGGTTTTTGTTTGTGTGTGCGTTAAGTGTCTGAGGCCGGATCCGAACTCAGGTCCTTCTGACTCCAGGGCCGGCGCTCTACTCACTGCGCCACCTAGCCACCCCGCTTCTTTCCTTTCTTGAAGAGAAGTTCAAGAATTTGGCATTATCAAGGCACTCTTATCACTCAACCATTGCTGTTGGTTTGCATTCCTATGACTTGGTTTGGTTTAAGAATTCTTAGCCTCTTCACCTCTACCTCCAAACCCTTCCATCTCTTGGATATCCTTTCCTGGCACCATGGGCCTATCTGATGCACATAATTTTCTAGAGGGATCTTGGGTTATGTGACTATGCAGGTTTCCTTCCAGGGAAATAAATCCTTGTAATATCCTCAAAGTTTCATTCTGTTTATCTGAGCTCTGATTCTCTACATGTCTATCTTTGTATCTGCTCCGTCTTTTAAGTCATTTAAGGGAGTATTATCAAATATGATTCAATAATTTATCCTCGTCATATCAGAGAACCAAGGAAAACCCAGTGCAAGTTGAGATCATAGGTTAAGTGAAGTCATTGATGCCAGAAAAAAAAAATCCCAAAAGAAACATCTTGTGTACAAAGACATCTTCAGTGCCTGAAAAAAGGCCTCACCCTTGAACTTTTACTCTTTCTCAGGCTCTCCTAGGTCATATCTTCTACTTAAAAATAGAAGCAATTTAGGGAGAAAGAATAAAATGCTAGATTCCTATTGACCCCCATTTCAAAACAACTAGCATTTATTAATTTTTTGCCATAGGCAAGGATGGTGCTAGTGGCTGAAGAAACAAAGAACCAAAGGAAACATTCCCTATCTTACCTTACATTCTACTAGAATATTTAAATGGGGACAATATTCCTAAATGTGCCCATATCATTATAAACCACTGCTAGATATTTGTTTATTGTGAACCTTTAATTAGCTGTAATATTGAGACAAAAGGAAGGCAAGAATAAATTCATCTCTAGATGAAATCCAGAGCTTATTTGAACCAACCACTTTAAGCTGCTTCTGCTACAAGCATGTTAGTGATAGGATGGGTAGCTACTCCTGTGTCTAACTGGAGTATTCTGTCTGGCCATAGGGTGATAGATGGTAGGTTGCAGAGAGGTAGATATGCGCCTGTAAACCAGTGAACAATGTAGATCAGAATTATGGCTCAAACTGGGTGAACCCAGTTTGATGTGTTATATGAAAGATAGACAGAGAACCAGAAGTTTTCCCTAAAGAACAGCTGTATCAGTGGTACGCTGAGATGTCTTCAGTTATTTGAATCAAATAACTAGGTGGTGTGGTCAGCGCCAAGAGCCCTAAGATAAAGTAACAAGCATAACTTTGTTATGATGAACATGGGATTGTTGTGGGTGTGCTGCACTGTAGAATAAATAGCCTTTGTGTTTATAGGTCTATTGTGTAGCCCTCTCTGGCCTCGTCTCATTTGAGCAACTTGCCAGAAATGGAGGGAAAAAAACCCCACATTATTCGGGTAGATGGATACTCCACACAAAATTCTGGAATTTTTGGAAAGCTATAGCTGTGCCCATTTTCCCTTATCCTGAGGAGGCTGGGGAACTGCTTGGGCTCAGAACTTCTGAGCTGTAGTAGGTCTAAAGGTTATTGGGTTCCACATTAAGTCTAGCACCAATATGGTGGACTCAGGAGAGGAGGGGAGGGGCTACCTGGAGAGGAGTAAATCTAAGTGGAATCAGAGCAGGTCAAAGCTGTGTGGATCAGTGATGGGATTGGGCTGCTGAATGACCACTGTACTTCCAGCCTGAGTGAAATAGGGAGATCCAGTCTTTACAAAAAAAATTGGAGTTATTCATCTGAAAGGCATCATCCTGAAGTAATGGAATTGCCCCTGATTAGTCCTGAAACTCTTCTCTCTTCTTGTCACCATCACTGATTCAAATGCAGTTGGAACATGCCACATAGAGTCAATGTGCCGGGGTGGAGTGGGGGGAGAGGAGGGAGAGATGACTACTTGCTGTACCTGGTCTGATAGATAGACGAGGGACAGAGAGGAATAGCCAGCTCTCCTGATTGTGTTTAGGGCTCAGAAGACTCATGTTATTCTTTTTTGTTCACAAATAAAATAGACTCACTAGAAGTAAAATTGGGGATCAGATGAGTTTTTAGGCTCTTTTACAGGGAATTCCACAAAAGACTCAGGATTATGTACTAGGAATGGTGCTAGTTGTGGAGTAGAAAAACCTGGTTTAGAATCCTGGGCTACTTAATCAATCAGCAATCATTTATTAAGCACTAACTTGTGTCAGACATGGTGCTCAGTAAGCACTGGAAACACAAAAATAGAAGTGAGCCAGCCATTGCCCTCAAGAAGTTTACCTTCTACTAATAAGAAACAGCAATAAGCCATCACCATCAATCACCACATTCATACTGCCTGAGTAGAATTTGGGCAAGTCACTTCAATTCTCTAAGCCCTAATTTCCTCATCTGTACAATGAAGGGGATGGGCCAAATGATCTCTTAAGTTTTCTTCCAACTCTGAATCTATGTCCCTATGATCTTTTGGGTCAGTCCTTGAATATATGGGGAGTGAGGGAATAGAGGCTCTTTGTTGGACCAGTCAGTGAATATGTATGGAGCAAAGGAATAGAGGACCTGAGAATTGCATAGTTCAATGGTCAATGACTGAGAGTGGTCTTGTGATTTCTTTTTTTTTTTAAAGCAATTGGGGTTAAGTAACTTGCTCAAGGTTACATGGCCAGTCATTATTTATGTGTGGGTGCTCATTTTCTGAGGCCGAATTTGATCCCGGGTCATCCCAACTCCGAGGCCGGTGCTCTTACTCACTGCACCACCTAGCCACCCCTTTGTGATTTTTTTAATTTAGAAAACTTCCAGGTGAGGAAACTCCCTCTACCAATGTTGGATGACACCTTCTCTGTAACTTCTCCTTAGTGAGTTGCCTAGAGCATTGAGAGTTTGTCACTTTCCCAGTTATACCAGTAGGTATGACAGTAGGGGCCAAAGACAGGACATGAGTCTTGGTCTTCGTGGCCTCATTCAAGGCTGGTTCTCTCTTCATTACACCAAGCTAAAATAGCTGCTTGTTCTAATGAGGCAAACATTCCCATACTCCCACTTTTCCTCTCATTCTGGATAACATAAGTGCAGTTGGTATGAATGCCACTGAGCCCCATCTTGATTAGATGAGTCAGCCACCTCAGCCCCAAGGCAGCCAGAAGCACAGAAGACCAGGATGGATCCAAAATAAAGTATTCACCATATTTCCCCACCCATACCCATAACAATTTTGTTTCATCAATCTCTGGTTCTAACTGTAGGGGTTTCCCTCTCTCACTGCTTACCCAGGTTTACAGCCAGGGTCTAGGTCAATTTGATGATTCGAGCATTTTTTCTAAGCTCTCTTATTCTGCCAGGGGCTAGACACCAAAGAACCTGACTCAGGAAGTTCAAGGTCATAACATCTGGAAGACAACTGAGCATCAGATACTGGTCACAGATGGCTAAACAGGCAGGCTCCTAACAAGAGCTTGTTTGAAGAAGGATGGGAGACTCCAGAAATGAAATCCCGACAGCCCCATCACACTTCATTTCAACAAGGAAGAAAATCCCGAAGGTCTGTAGAAACTAGAATGGCTGTGTAGGGAGCTCATTAAAAAGCTCAGATATTAAAGGGATAGATGGAGGAGATGGAAGTGAGTACAAGTAAATGAGGACAGATATAAAAGAGTAGAAAGGTCCTACATAAGAATAATGTCAGAAGTCTAAAACCAAGTATATATGAGATTTCACTTAGTGATTCCTGAAAAATTATTCCACAGATTATTCAAGGAGTGGTTTATGAGTACCCAGAAATGGATGCAGTGACCACTAATGACCCACAGGGGTACATTAAAAACAATTAACCTAATGGCCTTTTTTGACAGGGGTAAACAGATGGGCCAAACAGAGAAAAACCATAGACACAGTATATCTACATTTCAACAAGGCATTTCACATAAGTTCTCAAAATCATCTTGTGAACAGATATATGAACTGGAGGATAGAGCAGTTAGGTGGGTTCAGAACTCATTCTATTCTAGATTATAAGCATTGATTAAGCACTTAAAAGAATTATAATGCTTATTTGTTGTTTTTCAGTAGATTTAGTTGTATCCAACTCATCATGACCCCATTTATGTTTGTTTGTTTCTTTGGCAAAGACATTGGAATGATTTGTCATTTCCTCTCCAGCTCATTTTGCAGATAAGGAAACTGAAGCAAACAGGGTTAAGTGCCTTGCCCAGGGTCAAAAAGCTAGTAAGTACCTGAGGGCAGTTTTGAACTTAGGTAGATGAGTCTTCCTGATTCCAAGCTCAATACTCTAACCATTGAGGTTCCTAGTTGCCCCCATAATTCATATATGTGTGTGTGTGTATGTGTGTGTATATATGTATATATGTGTATATATAGATATATAATACTTATATCTCTATATTTACATATGTAATATATATAATGCTACATTTATATCATATAATAAAAGCTTATATTATAATGCTTATATCATATGTTATACATCACTAGACACCAAATCACACATAATGTAGAACAAATGTATCATAATTTGTGATTATATTATTAAAATGCTTATGTATACACACACATACACACAACTATTATATATAAGCATTTATTAACCTATGCAGAGTACTATATAAGCACTAGGGATAAAAAATAAAACAAGATGCCATCCTCTGCTATCAAGGAGTTTATCTTCTACAAGAGAAAATGTAGCATGATCTCAAGTAAGTTTAAAAAATAAAAGTATAGATGATCTAAGACTAGACCCAAAGACTGTTCTCTTTCTTCCTCATTTGGATGAAGGCAGCTAAGAGGGATAGCTAATGTGTGGGAAGACTGACTGGGGATCAAGCATATCAGGAATTATAGATCAAATCTAATAAAATAAAACTTAATAGAAATGAATGTAAAGGCCTGCAACAACTATGGAAGTACAGGGGAGGTGAGATGTGTTTGGAAAACAGTTCATATTAAAAAGACCTGGGGGATTTAGTGTACGACAAGCTCTGTTTGAGGCCTCAGTCACAGCCCAAAAGCTAATAAAATCTCAGGCTGCATTCATACATGCATAGTGCCTAAGATGAGAAAAATGAGATTTCCACTGTATTCTGCCTGCTCAGCCATACCTGTGGCATTGTGTCCAATTCTTGGTGACAAAGCTGGGTTCATCAGAGGATGCAACATGATGAAGTGGAAAGAACCTTAATTTTGAAGTCAGAACAACTCATTCAAATTCCAGCCCTTCTTCTTCCTAGCACATCACTGAACCTTTCTGGGTCTTTCGATTTGCTTTTCCGTAAAGTAAGCAGGATAGGCTCAAAACAAAAACAATAATAAAAAAATGTATGGTACCTTCTTATTCTAAATCCTGTGGTTCGGTGTCTAGTATAGTGACATTACTATGGAACATCCATAGGAGAACAAGGGTTAAAGGAATGTGATATGTTTTGTAGTCACGATGGGTGAGCTACTGTCATTGTCCTTTGAAATATGGTGAAGAATGGAAGAGGTTCCTCAGGACTGAAGGTCAGATTCCTAGAAAAAGACAAGATAATGGAATCTGTACAACGTAGGCCAGTGTGCTTGACTTCAAGTCTTAAGAAATTGCAGAAAGCATTTTTTAAAAAAAATTATGATTAGTGTGCCAGTTAATCAGTAAATTTAAAAGCATTTGTTAAATGTTTACTATTTGCCAAACAGGGCACCTAGTTGGTGTAGTGGATAAAGTGTTGGGCCTAGAGTCAGGAAGACTCATCTCCCTGAATTCAAATATGACCTTAGACATTTACTAGTTGTGAGACCCTGAAAAAGTCACTTAATTGTTTCCTACAGTTTTCTCATCTGTAAAATGAACTGGATAAGGAAATGGCAAACCACTCCAATATCTTTGAAAAGAAAACCCCAAATGGGGTCGGACAGATTGAAAAGAGTCGGACAGACTGAAAAGCGACTAAACCAAAATCTACTAGGCACTTTGCTAAGCATTGAGAATACAAATACAGATAGGAAAAAAAAATATCTGTCCCCAAGTTACCTACAGTCTGGCAGGGGAAGACAACACATAAAATGAAGCTGAGAAAATAGGGGGAGGAAGATAAAAGTACCCAACCAAGGTTTT
Organism: Gymnobelideus leadbeateri; assembly: GCA_011680675.1. Lineage (NCBI taxonomy): Eukaryota > Metazoa > Chordata > Mammalia > Diprotodontia > Petauridae > Gymnobelideus > Gymnobelideus leadbeateri. The sequence goes on from WOXC01007538.1 coordinate 21,169, forward strand.
TGTAGAGGAAGTCTGGAGAGGAACATACCTAGGAATAAGACATGACTGGCCTGAGAGCCCTCCCAAAATAGAGGTTATAGGAGAAGCTATCCGATCAGTGGGAGGGACCCCAGGGGTGAGGGGACTTCTGAGTTATGAACTTCAGGGCTCAAGATATCTTCCAGGGTGAAGAACTGAGGACAGGTGAAGGAAGACTAGAGTATTGATTAAAGAGAAATGTAGTGAACATCTACTAAAGGAAATGGTGACCACAAGGAGCCAGTATGGCTTCATCAGAAATAAGTCAAAATAATGAGATTTCAATTTCTGACAAGAGTCTCTAGAATAGAAGAATAGTAGGTATGGTTTACCTTTTTCTGAACAAAGTTCGTTAAAATATTCCAGAGGAAATATGAGGACAAGGAGACAAGATGGATTTGGATTGGGTCCAATAGTAGGATCCAACAACTAACTGCTTTAGTGGTAAGACATCAACTTGGAAGGGGATGATTAGTAGACTGTAATGTGCTCACGATCCTATACACCCCTTCCTCGCCTTTTTCTCTTTCTTTGGGGAGAAGGAAATTTTACTCATGAGCTTTATTCAGTTCCAGTCAGGACCTGGACCTGGTTCATATTAATATTTTTAAGCCCAGAGTGCTCGACTTTATCTTTTTAAAAATGTTCTATTGTTTGCTTTATATCATCTATATTTCACAATGTATCTTTCTCCTTCACTCTTCACAGTCAGTGATCCCTTTTAAAGGATAAAATAGAGGAATATTCAAACAGTTCAGCCAGAGTAGCCAATGCATTAAAAATGCCCGACATTTTCTACAAAATAATCTATACCCATATTCTTTTGCAAGGAAGTGGTAGAAATGACATGGCCCTATAACATTCAAAGTTTTTAATCAATGACTTAGATGAAGGCATAGACAATTTGCTTAGGAAACTTATTGATGACACAAAGTTAGGAAGAATAACATAGACATTAGATGTCAGAACTAGAGTACAAAAAGATATGAATAAGAGAGAACATTGAGCCAAATGAAATAAGTTGCAGTTTATTATGGATAAATTCAAAGTCTTATGCTTTGGTTAAAAAAAATCATTTTCACAAGTGAAAAATGGGAAAGCATGGCTTCAGTGCTTTTTTCTAAGAAAACGATCTAAGGGTTTTAGAAGAACACAAATAGAATATGAGAGAAAAGTGCTATAGGTCAACCAAAAATGCTAAAGCAAGCGTGGGCCATGTCTGGTGTTTATCCTGGAGAAGAGAAGGCTTGGAGGGAACTCTACAGCTATCTTCATTTATTTGAAGAGCTGTTATGTGAAAGAGGAATTTGCTTTGTTTTGCTTAGTTCTATGCTAAATGAGTAATATTGGTTGAAGTTACAGAGATAGAGATATAATGTAGATGTGAAAAAGGAAACTTTATAATAATTATAGGTGTCAGAAAGGGAAATGGCCTGCCTTGTGAGGCAGTGAGCTCCCCATCACTGGAAGGAGAGATAGAAAATTTCTTTTAAAAATGATAGGTGGCGTCAGAGGACCTGGGTTGGAATAAGACCTTTGATCCTTACTATCCATTGAACTTCGGGCAAGTAGCTTAACCTTCATTGGCTTTACTTTGTACAGTGGGATGATTGTACTTCCTCTGTTGTCCTCGCCAGCTCAAGCTTTATTGTCCTTTTACTTTATGATCTATTTCTCAACAGCCTTCTAGAGGAGCATTTTGTTTAAGGTTGACAAGATGGTGCTGGAGTCTGTTTCAAATCTGAGATTCTTTATTTCTGTGAAATAGGTATTTTTAGTCTTATAGAAGAGAAATTTAAGGGGAGGAGATTAAAACTGTTTTTCAAATATTAGAAGAGTTGATGTCAAAGATGATCATACCTGTTTTCTTTTGTACTATTAAGTAGAGGTAGGATCAATGAATAGAAGTTGTAGGGAGACAGGAAAAGAAAAAATCACAGCAATTAGATTGTCTAAAAGTGGAATGAGCTGCTTCGATAAGAGTTAGGTCTGGAGGTCTTCAAATAGAAACTAGATAGAGAAGCCCTTGCCAGGGATGCTGTCAAGAGGACTTGTGCTTCAGGTACAGACAGGACTGGATAATCTCCAAAATACCTTTCATCTCTAAGGTTTTATGATTTCCCATTATGCTTTCTGACCCCCATACTCATCAGTACCAGTGGCAAGGTGTTGCCTCATTCCCTGAGGAGTGCTCACTCCTAACCCTTTGTAATAAAAGCACTGGTCATGCAAATTGGAATGGACCAGAGACGGAGGTTCAGGGAAGGGATGCCAAAATGCACCTTGTACTGATGTCAAGTTTTTAAAAGTGGTTTTAATCAGCAATAATAAATAACGGGCTTTGAGTAATTATAAACCATTTCCTGGACTGGGAAGGGTAGGGATTAGAGAGACAATTAAGCAAAAATCATCTGCGTTATCTTATTGAAAGCAAATATCAGCCTTATGTTAATGTCATTTATGTGATCCATGGAGGTAATGCTAATGGAATTATAGGGTGTGTGGCCTGGAATGCCCAATAGGCCTGTGGTAATTCAATTAGGAGGAACCTTCAGGAACCATATAATTGCATGAAATTTTTGGTTTCTCCCTTGTTGGGCAATTTAATAAAATCTTTATTTATCTGTCTCTAGTAACATGGAAATCAAAAAGAAAACCTATCCTTCTTCATATTCTGGCTAAGCCACTAGAGTGCTTTGAATACAGAATATAGCTAATGCAGAACCAGACCATGACCCAAATACATATATTCTAACAGTTAGTCAGCAAATCCTCAGTGAGGGTGCAGGGCAGTGGAGAGATACTCAGGTGACAGACAGTGATATGGATTGTTGGGTGCCTGACAGTTCCAGTAGACAATAAAATCCTATTTTAAGATGCATAGAATGTCAGAGCTAGAAGAGTGCTTATGAGATAATCTAGTCTACTTCCTCATTTTACAAAGAAAATGATACTCATCCAGGGACTCCTTATGATAAAGCTTTCCTGATCCCTCCCTCTCCAATTGTCACTCTACTTCCCTGCACAAATTGTCTTGTATTTACTTATTTGTATTTACTTTGTTCATCTATTGTAGCTTCTTACTTGAATTGAAGCCCCCTGAGGGCAGGGGCTCTTTCAAGTGTGTCTTTGTATAACCAGCTGGAAGCATAGTGCCTTGTATATTGTAAGTGAATAAATTCTTATTGAATTTAAAGTCACAAAGTAAATTTAAAGTTAAGTGTAGGAAAAACTTCCTAAAAGTTGGACCTATTCAAAAGTGGAATGATATACTTACTGGTTTAGGAGGGGATGGGTTCCCCTTCTCTGGAGATCTTTCAGCAAAGGCAGAGCAACTTTTAGTTAAGTAGGATTCTTGTCATTGAATGGATTGGACCAGTTGACCTCTGAAGTCCTTTTGAATTCTTAGATTTCTCACACTTAAATACCTTTGCATCTTTCTCAGTGCCTTGTACACAGTAAAGACTGTTTCTGGAGCTTGTGATTTCATCTGTACAGAAAACTCCCCATGTCAAAACTCTGTCCACTGATCCATTCAGCACCTCATCTGTAATTTACAAAGAGTAAGTGAATTGCCTGGGTCACTGCAATAATGTTAAGTGACTTCCCCATGGTATCTAGCCATTATGCATCAGAGACAAGACTTAAACTCAAGTCTTATTGTCTCTATCTTCCATGCCAGACTAATTCTCAGTGAGTATTTATTGAATTAAATTGCTTTAGGTCATGGATCTACTGAACATGAAGATGCATGTGTGTAGAAAAGTGGCATTTTAATAATAATAAATAATGCCACATTCAATAATAATAGACAATTTAAGATATCCTTACTTGTTCTTGACATTTCCCTAGTATTTGTGGAATAAATTCTATCTATTATAGGCTTAAAGGTGTGTGTGTGTGTGTGTGTGTGTGTGTGTGTGTGTGTGTGTGTGTGTGCTCGAGTGCGTGCTATGGGCAGGGTGTGCTTCTACTCTGCCATTTCTGCCTCCTGCGGTAATTAAAAATGTTTCAAGAGACATAGTTTCTGGGTAATTTGATCATTTTATTAATAAGACCAGCACACTTATTAATAAAAAGATGGTCATTTCTTCTCTCTCTTAGACCAAAGACAATCATGGCGGAGGGTTCATTGCTCATATGTCCTTTTAGAAGAGGAGTGTTCAAAAGGATGGCAATCAACTCTGATGGGTTAACAATTAAAGAGACAATGATTATTACAAAGAGGAGCTAGACCTGAATTTTGATGATGTCATCCATTTAAGTTCACTGCAGCCTAGCACAATATATTCAAAGAATGTATGCCACACCCAAGCCAGAGCAGAACACAATGGCTGCTCCACTTGGGTGGGGTCTGAACAAGAAAGCTAATCCAATCTCATTATCAGCAAACATCCTTCAAGAGACTGAACCCTTTAAAATGAGGACTTTAGAAAAAGAGGGAAACTCTGGATTTCCCCAAATCATTGGTTATTAATAATCATTTCTCTCACTCCTTTTCTATATAAACCATCCATCCATTCTTCTGAGCCCTCTCTGCCTTAATTCTGTCCCTCTTTTTGTAAAGCATTATGAGAGTAGATTTCTGTTAGCTAAGTCAGATGTATAACCGAGTGAAATAAAGTGCTTGGGAGCCCTTGGAATGCACAGAAGAAAATCCTAGTTTATTTATACTTGAGTTTGTTAGGTATTCTTTGCATACAAAAATCTTGTAAACTAATGCACACTATGGCTTAATGTATTACATGCCTCACAAATATTTAAATATTAATCAGTGATAACACCTTAACCCGAAGGAATGGAGGACTAATAATGGTAGAATTTGATCTAGGGGCTTCCTATGAACCCCCTTCATTTGCAGCCATCTTTATAAAATGAGGGAGCTGGACTGGATAGCCTCTAAAATGTCTTTTAGCTTAAAATCTTTGATCTTTTATCACAGGCAACCCATGTCAGTATTGCCTATGACCTGCCCTGTATGTGGCATGTAATCATGCAAGTGAGCTCCCCCCATCTCTTTGTCTCTCTCTCTCTCTCTCTCTCTCTCTCTCTCTCTCTCTCTCTCTCTCACACACACACACACACACACACAAATTTCTCTCTCACAGTCTCTCTCACTCTCTCACACACAATACACACACAAGCTCTTTCTCTCTTTTACACAATATCTCTCTCTCTCTCTCTCTCTCTCTCTCTCACACACACACACACACACACACACACACACACATACATAATTTCTCTCTCACACAGTATCTCTCACTCTCTCACACACAATACACACACAATCTCTCTCACATACACTGACACACACACTCACAAATTTCTCTCACACACACATATACACACAATGGCTCTGTCTCTGTCTCTCTCTTCCTGTCTCCTCTCTCTCTGTCTCCGTGTCTCTGTCTGTCTGTCTCTCCTTCTTTCCCTCTCTCTCTCTCCTCACACATACACACACAGTCATAGTGGTCTGAGCATTAAAAACATTTTTACCCTTGTAGCTTTGCTCCCTAGCCCCACCCCCCCCAACCCAAAGAGTATTCAGATCTCATTCACACACTGATATCTGAGAAAAATCTCCTTAGAGGATTTTGACTTTTTTTTTTTTCAGAAGGGGGAAAATTACCTATTTTTTCCTATAAGGAAAGGAAAAGTACCTTGACCTTTAGTATACCCTTATAGTTCCCAAAGCTGCTGAAAGCATAAACTTTCAGACTTGGCAGAATGTTAATCCTCCTATAGATAGGAGAAGTTGGGGCCAAATTAGAAGAAAATCAATGAGGTATTTGTAGAATTGTGATACTTTAATTTTACAGTTTTGACTGTGAATGGTTTCTCTCTAACATTTTCAGGACAGAACTAACTGGTACCACTAAAAACACTGTTCTTAATGATCTGGTGAATTCACATTATTTTGCTATCACAGAGCTGCAAGGAGCCTGGCAAGGTCATTTAGTCCAATGATCTGAAGGCTTCCCTTTCTTAGATCTGTTTGTAGCAATAGGCTCCAAATAATATTATGCAGTTTTGTCAAGACTAATATGTATGCTGATTTTTGTATAAATAAAAACAAATATTTAAGGAGTAATGATGGATATAATTTATAGCAACAATAATATTAATAAATGACATTTATACAGGATGTCCCAAAAGTCTTTGTGTAATTTTAGGCTTTATTAGCTAAACTGCACTAAGACTTTTGGTACACTTCAAATGTTGTTTTTTAGAGTTTGCAAAGCACCTTGCCTAATGATCAACTTTTTCTTTTTTGCTGCTGTTAACCTTGAAGCAAATGCTATAGCCATGATTATCTATGTTTTACATATAAGGAAATTGTCCTTCAAAGATATTTAACAGCTTGCCCCAGGCCACATGCGTATTAAGTATCTGATGCAGGAATCAAACCTGGCCTTCCAAACTTCCAATCAAACATGCTATTCACTCTATTCACCAGGAAGGCAGTTTGAGCCCAATCATAAAAATCTGTCTCTATCATCAATCTTCAATTGTCAAGGGCAGACAAAATTTTCTGATCTTCAGGGGAAAAAAATAGCCCTTTCGGAAACTCATCCCCACATTTTAGCAGCCCAAAGGTTAAAATCCAAAAGAAAAGGAAGAATGTTTTCCCTCAAATGACTAACCCTGTAATTCGTTCAGACTACAGTTTAATACCTCAGTGGAGATGGACAGAACCAGTGTCTGTCCTCTGGTTCTCTTTTTCTATCTCAAGATTTTTGTAAATTTATCCCTCGAGCCTTGTGATTTTTATTTTATTTGTGAATTTTATTAGAGGAACAGAAGGGATTGGTGTCAAAATAGGTTTTTAATCATTGATCTGCTATCAGGGTTAGGACACAGTAGGATTTTTAGGAAATGGTAGGGAAAAAAAGAAACAGAAAAATATAGAGTATGAAGCTACTAGTAAGTAAATATGTATAAAAAACCTGAGTAGAAAGCCTTCCAGGAGTCTTAGAAGGCCAGTGCCTTGACAGCCCCTCTCCACCATTTAGCCTAACTCATTGAATTCTGTAGGTGTATTATATTGTCCCTCTTTGAAATAAATCCAGGACCACTGCTTTAGAACAGGAAGGAATAAGTTGGAACAATAGGCCCCCAAGCAATTTCAGCTAAAGAGAAGCCAGAGAGAGTCACATAGAGGGATTTCTTTTCCTTTCTTTCATTTTTATTTTTTTTTGGTCTTTTTTAAAAAGATGTAAAAGATAGGGTAGTGATATGCTTCTTTATTGCTCTCTAGAGGGCCCCAAAGTAGGTCGGTGGTTTTCATTTGAGGGCAGGGCTATTTTATACATCTTTGCATATCCCCAGATGTAATAGCTGGCACTTATATATGTTGTTGTTATTGAGTTATTTCAGTCATGTCCAACTCTCTGTGACCCCACTGTGTGTTCTTGGTAAAGATACTGGAGTGATTTGTCATTTCCTTCTCCAATTCATTCTACAAAGGAGGAAACTGAGGCAACCAAGGTTAAGTGATTTGCCCAGTGATAAGCTATTTCTCATAGCTAGTAAGTATCTCAGTAACTCTGTTCTTCCTGACTCCAGGCTACTTCACAACTGACTGACCCTTAGGAGAGATGTCAACATTTTCTGGGATGTTGACAATCTGGTTGCTTAGAATGGTCTCCATTCTGGTAGCGAATGGGTCAAAAAAAAAGTGATTGTCCTTCATTCTTGAAGAGAGATGATGAAACTGAGACTCAGGGAAGGTAAGTTACCTCCCCATGGTGACACAGCTGTTTTGGGATATATGTGTGGTTTGAAACCAAGTCTTTGTGACTTCAAGCCCCAAAATATACTAAAATCACTTTATCTCTTCAATGCCTAGGCAGCTAGGTGGCACTGTGGGCCTGGAGTCAGGAAGTTCTAAGTTCAAATCCAGCCTCACACACTTAATAGCTGTGTGACCTTGGGCAAGTCACAACCCAATTTCCTTCAGTTTCCTCCTCTGAAAAATGAGATGGTGAAGGAAATGGCAAACTACTTCAGTATCTTTGCCAAGAAAACCCCAAATGGGATTATGAAGAGTTGGATACCTCTAAAATAACTGAAAGACATAGTAGCTGCTCAAAGACCATTTAGTCCAAACTGTCTATGAACAAGAATTTCTTCCTGCCTCCATGCATTTTCACTACTACATGCCAGTCCTGGAACATTCTACTTCCCCATCTCTTCACAAAGGTTTCCTTTAAGAGTCAGCACAGATCCCACCTTCTGTAGGAAGCTTTTCCTGACCACATACTCACTCCCTATTCTCTGAGCTCATCTCCCATCTACTATTATATATTATTATTTATTTATATGTTTTCTCCCCTATTAAAACGTGGAGCAGGGAGAGTGTTTTGCCCTTTCTTTATATATTCAGCACTTAGTGCAATGCTTGGAACATCATAAGTACTTAAATGTTCATGAAGATTGTCACTCAATTAATGCTTATTAATTGAATGAATCAATGAAACTGATTATTTGACACCTGCTTCTAAGATCTCAACATTCCTGGGACACCTAGAGGTTGAATGTGGAAGACCAATTCTCCAGACCTTTATTATACAGATACCAGGAAACCATTGGCCTGGCTTAGGAATTGACTTAAACTGTGCTGGTGGAGGTGGGAGAGGGGAAAAGATGCTCAAATGCTTGCCTTAAAAATAAAGTATCTAGGGCGGCTAGGTGGCGCAGTGAGTAGAGCGTCGGCCCTGGAGTCAGAAGGACCTGAGTTCGGATCCGGCCTCAGACACTTAACGCACACACAAACAAAAACCTAGCCGTGTGACCTTGGGCAAGTTACTTAACCCCAATTGCCCTCCAAAAAAAAAAAAAAGGCAAAAAAAAAAATAAAGTATCTGAGAACATTTTAGTGACATTCATGAGACTCCAAAACATTGCAAAGTTGACATCAGCAGTCTATAAGGGTCATTGACATTCTGTAGTGGTGTGGAGAGTAGATAGCTGGGTGCTTGACACCATGCCCCATCATGAGTTTGCAGGATATAAAAGATCAACCTGGCCTAAAGCTGGGTGATTTTCCTCCTATCCTCCTAGCCATGGATATGGATGAATCAGTTTCAATAGCAACAAACAGACCTTTCTCCAAGTGCAGAGGGACAGGCATCAGAACCAAGAACAAAGCAAAAGTGTAATTCAAGGAGCTCCAAACCATTTGGAAAATGCCAAGCCAGAGGGTAAGCTGGGGTAAAGCTCTAGAAATGTCAAAGCTGAGAAACAACACTCTAGGAGGGAAGCCAGTTGGATACAGAGAGCCAAGGGCCAGCCAGAATTGGATGGTTCTGTGGGAGAACTCAGGCCAGTTGTGAAAGAAAACAGGATCCTGTAGAAGACAGGCTCACATGTTGGGTGCCAGGTCCTTTTTTTTTTTATAGAGGCTCATTTTTTTTATTTTTTATTTTTTATTTTTTTTAAACAAATGCTTTATTAACTTCTGTTTTTTTTTATTTTTTTTTTTTTTTGAGCAATTGGGGTTAAGTAACTTGCTCAAGGTTACACGGCTAGTCATTTTTTGATTTATGCGTGGGTGCTCATTTTCTGAGGCCGGATCTGATCTCGGGTCATCCAAACTCCGAGGCCTACGCTCTTACTCACTGCGCCACCTAGCCACCCCTTTAGGGCAGTTGGGGTTAAGTAACTTGCCCAAGGTTACACGGCTAGGTTTTTGTTTGTGCGGATTAAGTGTCGGAGGCCGGCTCCGAACTCAGGTCCTTCTGATTCCAGGGCCGCTCTGCGCCACCTAGCCGCCCCTATTAACTTCTGTTTTTTTTTTTTTTTTTTTTAAAGCAATTGGGGTTAAGTAACTTGCTCAAGGTTACACGGCTAGTCATTATTTATGCGTGGGTGCTCATTTTCTGAGGCCGGATCTGATCTCGGGTCATCCAAACTCCGAGGCCGGCACTCTTACTCACTGCGCCACCTAGCCGCCCCTTTAGGGTAATTGGGGTTAAGTAACTTGCCCAAGGTTACACGGCTAGGTTTTTGTTTGTGCGGATTAGGTGTCGGAGGCCGGCTCCGAACTCAGGTCCTTCTGATTCCAGGGCCGGCGCTCTATTCACTGCGCCACCTAGCCGCCCCTTAACTTCTGTTTTATATCATTCATTTCCACGTGTTACAATCATTTTCCCCCAGTTATTCCCCTACCCAACCTCCCAGAATAGCAGTCCCACAAGATATCACTTCCTCCAATCTGCTCTCTCCCATACCTTCTCCCATACCCCCTTTGACTTTTCCATTAGAGGAAGGTGAATCTTTGTGTCCCAATGCCTGCATAACTTATCTCCCAATTATAAGCAAAAGAGTATTAATAATATTATTTATATATATTTGAAACATTTAATCTTAAGACCTCGATCTTCAGATCCATTTCCTTCCTCCCTTGTCACCCATTCCCTCTTGGGAGACAAGTAATTCAGTATATGTTGTACATGTCTAGCTATGCAAAACATTACCATAGTAGATATATTGTACAAGGCTGCTTATAATTCCCTCCCACTCATCCCACCCCCCACCTGGTCCATTCCCTACATGATCCTGTCCCTCTTCTATAGTGGGTACTTCCAACCTCCCCTCCCCCAAGGATGCCCTCCCATCCATCATCCCTCCTCTCATCCCCCTTCCCCCTATTCTGCTGCAGGTTGAGATATCCCATTTAGTATGTATGTCATTCTCTCCCTGAACCAAATTCAATGAGAATGTGGTTTTGCCTTTTTGCCTTCCTATTCTTCCCCTCCCTTGCAACCACTTCCCCTTGCTTCTTCTACATGAGATAGTTTACCCTACCCTGTCTCTCCCCATCTCCTCTTGCCACTTTCCTCTCTCACCTCATAATTTCATCCCTTGAGTATTCTCCCTTCCCAACAAATTCAACCTATGCCCTCTATCCATATATAACTTAACCATATACACACACATTCACATATGTATCCATATGACCACACACCCTTCTTCCATTATTTTCATAGTGAGAAAGATATCATCACTCACAGTTATTGTTCTTCCATATAGGAATGTAAATAGTTCAACTTTGATAAGTTCCTTTTGATTTCTTTTCCCTGATTACCTTCTCAGGCATCTCTTGCTTCTTCTGTCTGGATGTCAAATTTTCTATTCAATTCTGGTTTTTTCCTCAAGAATGCTTGAAAGTCCTCTATTCCACTGAATGACCATATTTTCCCCTGAAACAAAATACTCAGTTTTGCTGGGTAGGTGACCCTTGGGTTCATTCCCAGTTCTTTTGCCCTCTGGAATATCATATTCCATGCCCTTCGATCCCTCAGTGTAGAAGCTGCCAGGTCCTGGGTTATTCTGATTGTGTTTCCACAATATTGAAATTGTTTCTTCCTGGCTGCTTGTAGTATTTTCTCCTTGATCTGGGGATTCTGGAACCTGGCTATAATATTTCTGGGATTTTTCTTTTTGGGATCTTTTTCAGGAGGTGATCTGTGGATTCTTTCAACCTCTATTTTGCCCTCTGGATCTAAAACATCAGGGCAGTTTTCCTTGAGAATTTCTTGAAGGGTGAATTCTAGGTTCTTTCTTTGATTATGGCTTTCAGGTAGTCCAATAATTTTTAAATTGTCTCTCCTGGATCTATTTTCCAGGCCAGTGGTTTTTCCCATGAGATATTTCACATTGCCTTCTAATCTTTCATTTGTTTGGATCTGCTTAACAGCATCTTGATTTCTCATAAAGTCATTAGCTTCCATTTGCTCCAGTCTAACTCTGAAGGAATGAATCTCCTCAGTGAACTTTTGAGATTCTTTTTCCATCTGGCAAATTCGACTTTTTAAGGCATTCTTCTCCTCATTGCCCTTTTGGGCCTCCTTTGCCATTTGAGTTAGTCTATTTTTTAAGGTGTTGTTTTCCTCTGTCAGGCTGTTGACCCTCATTTCATACTTTTCCTGCATCCTTCTCATTTCTCTTTCCAATTTTTCCTCCACTTCTCTTATTTGATTTTTAAAGTCCTTCTTAAGGTCCTCTATGGCCTGCAACCCGCTCATGTTTTCCCCTGGGGCTTTTGGAGCAGGACTTCTGACCTCACAGTCCTTTTCCCGCTCTATGCCCCCAAAATAGGAGTCTAGGGCTGCATTTTTCTGTTTCCTTTGCCTTGGCATGTTGCCACTTGATTACTTGACTTTTGGGCTTGTTGCCACACTATGGCTTTAAGGCCAGATAGAGGAATTTTCGTCCCGAACGTGTGGGGGCAACTTCCGTTTCTGGCAAGCTGTAAACCCACCCACGACTTCCACCCTAGATCACAATCCAGATCCAGGGAGGTTAAAGCAAGAGCGATTACCCCCCAAGACTGATCGCTGGATCTCCCTACAATTAATCGCAGGCCAGGAGCTGGAGCTGCCTCTGAAAACTACAAAATGGCGTGTCTCCTCAGTGGCTTCTAGCCCCCAGGGGAGGAAGCCGACGCATTCCCCCCAAAACAGGTCCCAAAGTCCATAGGACACTAACCTCTTACTTTGTCCTAGGCATGTCTATGTTGATAGTTCTGGAGTTGCCAAGGCTGCTGGTGTTCTGGGGTTCAGCCAGCTGGCTGCTGCCTCTGCCGCCCTGGGGCTAAAACCTCAGCTCATGCAGACCTGGGCTCTGCTCGGCTCCGCTTCCTGCACTCTGTGCTGCTGGCTCCCAGACCACTGCGCTGGTCCTTCCTGCAGGGCTGCTGGGCTGTCCTCAGCAGGAGGTTAGCTTCTCTTTGTCGTTCTGTGGGTGCTGGGGCTCCAGAAGTTGTTCAGAGTCCCCTTTTACATAGTTTGGGGGGAATCTGGGGGCAGAGTGGCTTGGATAAGCTGTTTCTCCTCCGCCATCTTGGCTCCACCCCCGAGGCTCATTTTTTTAATACTAATAAGAATCACATTGATATAGCTCTGACAGATTCATAAACCCCTGTGATAGGTAATATAAGTAACGTTAAAGCACAAGGTCTTTGCATTGGCTGTACCCCATACCCAGAATGCTCTCCCTTTGTCAACCTGACCTCCTGCCTTTACTGGCTTCCTTCAGCTAAAATTCCAGCATCTGTAAGAGACCCTTCTCTATCACATTCATTGCTAGTACCCCAAGCTTAATTTCTACTTACACTGTGTATGTGTGTACATATACACATGAACATGTGTGTCATATATACATATATAACATGCACACACACATGAAGTCTCCCATTTTAGAATGTAAGCTCCTCCAGGTCAGGGATCTGCTTTTGCCTTTCTTTGCAACCCTAGCTCTTAGCAAAATTCCTGATGCATAGTTATGTTGTAATAAAAACTTATTGACTAACTAACAGTACACCCTCATCCCTGATGTATTCCTGATTCCTTTAAGCGCAAGACTTTTGCATAGGTGAAGACAGGAGTCCTAGACCAAGACAAAGAGATACAGCAAGAAAACATACTATGATATGATGCTATTATGTAGATAGGCTGAAAGTTGGTGTCCTTTCTTGGCCACAAGCACAATGGGTGCTTGTCCTTCAAGATTGCACAGTATTGATTTTGCATTTGGCTTTCATGGGCATCTAAGACTAGAAATTTCAGAGAAGCTACCTGTGCACAAACCATTCAGTATCTTTGCCAAGAAAACCCTAAGTGAGGGCTGCTAGGTTGTGCAGTGAAAAGAGCATTGCCCCTGGAGTCAGGAGGACCTGAGTTCAAATCCGACCTCAGACACTTAACACTTACTAGCCATGTGACCTTCGGCAAGTCACTTAATCCCAACCAGCCTTCACCCCTCCAAAAAGCAAAAAAAATAAAAAATAAAATAAAAAACCCAAATGAGGTCACAAAGAATTAGACACAATTGGAATGACTGAACAACAAACCTATGTGCATTGATGGAGGGACATTTCTCAACTAGGAGATTCTATGCCAATGAAATCAGAAATCCTATCCCTATCCTTATGTTTTGTATATTCCTATATATATTATAATGCTACCTCAGTTAAAATGTAAGTATTTTGAGGGTTAGGCCTATTTACCTTTTATCTTTTTTATCCCCAACTCTTAGCCTAGAGCCTAGACTATAGTAAGACTGAAACAAAAGCTTGTTGGTTAAATGATGCTGTTGTGAATCATTGAAAGTGGCATGTGTCTTGGCATACAGTTTATTTAAGAAAAATGCTTTTATTTAAATAGTATGCACTGATTGTACAAAAAGCACAAGTTTCATTAAAGGGTGTCATGGATGTTACATTTATTTTATAAGAATATGTTGCATTTGTTTTATAAGATATACCTGTAACTAACCCAGAATTTACAGTTTCCTGATGTTTACAGCTACATCTAAGAAAAACAATGTAGTATAGAGATCCTAGCACTTAGACCTGGCAGGACATTGGAGATTATCTAATTCTATGACTTTAGTTTACTGAGAAGGAAAAAAAGTCCTAGAGAGGTTGTCATTTGCACAAGTCAACACAGTAGTAGAGCCCGGATTTTAATGGTCCTCAGATTTGAAATCCAAGGTACTCCTTGGAGGACTGGTCTTAGAATCAGAAAACCCAGGATCAAGTCCTGACATTAGTACATTAGTGGCAGGAAGTTGGGGCAGATCTTGTCTCTGAACCTCAGTTTCCTCTTATAAATTAGGAGTAATAGTGGCTGCACTACTTATGTCCCAGGGTTGTTGTTGTGAGGTTGACACTTTGCAGACCTGTAAGTACTCTGTATCTATAAGTCAGACTTATCATTTTGATGTAAGTAGAAGTGGGGGGGAAATGGCCTTTGGAGGTAGGTATTCAGAGACCCACAGAAACCAGGAATGATGCAGAGAACAATAAAGAGATGTGGTGAGGGAGAAGGAAAAGGAAGAGGAAACAAAGGAGCAGGGAGCCAGAGAGTGTGCATAGGGTGTACAGAGAGCTAGAAAAAGCTCCAAAGACAGCGGGAGAAGAAGATTTCAGCTAATGGTCTCATGGTAGAAATCTGCTGCTCCTGTTTATGAGCAGGAAGCTATAAAGTGTCAGCGGTAGTGATGCCCTGCTATTCAAAAGCCTATTTTTAGACTCCTCTTGCTCGGCCACAGGATTTCTGAGGGCTGAATTATACCCCCCAACTCCCCTCTTCTAAAGGCTTATTGATTTATTAATGGGCCTTTGTGTCCCCGCTGCAAACAACCTCTATAGATGAAGATGGATGTTTCCTAGAGCACCAGCTTGGTAAAAAACCCAAAACCCAGAGATTTGCAGAAAAAACCCTCCATATATGAAGGCTGTGTGTGTGTATGTATGTGTGTGTGTGAGAGAGAGACAGAGAGAGAGAGAGAGAGAGAGAGAGAGAGAGAGAGAGAGAGAGAAAGAGAGAGACAGAGAGAGAGAGAGTCAGAGAGTTGACGTTGGATTTAGACCTTGGAACCTTTGAACTCATATCAAAGTCTACTTGGCTCTAACCTATATGAAGAAAAAGGATGATAAAAAGACAAATAAGTGGTTGATCTTATTTTAATGCTTCTGGTTTCTTCTAGCTTTAATCTATAATCAGCAAACCATCAGTGCATCCCCAAATGCAATCTGGGAATTATAAACATCTGACTTAAAAGCATCTCTCACATAGAGATGTTGGGTGACCGCTAGTCTCCTCTCTCAAGACTCTTGTCCAACAACTCTACCTTCCTCATCAAGAAGGCAAGCAGACTCTCTAGGGCCTCTGCCATGTCCTGGTGGGTTGCAAAGAGTAAAAGGGGAAAGAAGAAACATGATTTCCTTGAGAGGGAGGTAAGAGGTGGTAAGGAAGAATTATAACATGACTTTTTTCAAGTCACATAACCAGGAAGTGAATTCAGATAGATGCATTTCCTGGTTCTAAGCCCAGGATATATTAGTAAGATGTTGGCATGTTCATACTGCCTTCTACAAAGCCACCAGTGACTTCCCCATTTCCAAATTACATGGCTTCCTCTCATGTTTTATTTTCTTGGGTTTTTTTTTGGAAGGTTACTGGGTTAAGTAACTTGCCCAAGGTCACAGGCTAGGTTTTTGTTTGTGTGTGTTAAATGTCTGAGGCCGGATCCGAACTCAGGTCTTTCTGACTCCAGGGCTGGCGCTCTACTCACTGCACCACCTAGCTGCCCCCATGCTTTATTTTCTTTATCCTCTGCAACAGATTGTTGTTGTTTGTGGTTGTTCATCCTGGGAGTGATTTCTCTCCTTGCACAGTAATTGTGCACTCAGAGCACTCAGAAATGAATTGACTTACTCAGGGTCACAATAACCAATTTGTTTTAGTGGCAGAACTTGAACCCAGATCTTCCTGGCTTTGATGCCAGCTTTTTATCCACTATAATATGATTCATATTCTCTGTCATGGTTGTTGTCTCTTTCTTCTTCTCACTTCATGTCTATATACACATAGATATTTTAGACATATATGCATATATACCCATATATATATATATGTATAGACTCTTTTTTTGAGGGGGGGAAGGCAGAGCAATTGGAGCTAAGTGACTTGCCCAAGGTCACATAGCTAGTAAGTGTTAAGTGTCTGAGGCCTAATTTGAACTCAGGTCCTCCTGACTCCAGAGCCAGTGTCTCTCCCGATATGAACCTACCCACTGTAATCTTTTTTTTTTTTTAAATAATTCTTGTAATCACTTTTTACTACTCTGTGTATATACATACATATACACACATATACACACATATACATACATACATATATAGACATGCACTAGAAAATATTCATATTCATATATGTGTGTATAAAAAAACCCACATGAGAGAGAAAATCCACTTGCATTTACATATGTGTATTCATATACATGTGTGCATGCTGGTAGCATACACATGTACATGTATGTGTATACCTAGTCAGCTACCTGCAAGGCACTAACCCATGTGCTAGTAATACAAGTACAAAAAGGAAATAGACTACCTTTGAGTAGCAAAGAATACATATATACAAGTAAGTAAATATCATGTATATACACACTTATACATACATACATATGCATATATGTATAATGTGTGCCTATACATACATATATACTGTATACACATACATGTATACTGTGTGTATACATACATGCACATATATACACACACATACATATGTATATATGTTCCTTGTTGAAAAAAAAGGTAGTTAACCAAAACCAATTCATTCCCCAACTCTCTTCCAAGTTGGAGATACCCACATCTTACCAATATATACTGGGACTGAAGTCAGGAAATACTTATATTTGAATTCATTTCCTTGTTATGTGACTTCAAAAAAGTCATGTTATAGTCCTTCTTTACCATCTCTTTCTTTCCCTCTCATGTAATCAAGGGGTTTATACTTTTTAAAAAGGCAATTGGAAACCATTGAAGGAATGAGAGGGAATCATGCTCCCTCTTTCCCCTTTATTCTTTGTCAATATTTACAATTTTCTTACTTTCACATCAGAGAAGTTCATTCTTCTCATTCTTTTTAACTCACCTCTTCATTTCCCTATAATAATAACAATAATAATAACATTTATTTAGCACTTTAAGTTGTGCAAAACACTTTCTTCAAAGCAACCCAGAGAATGTGGCATTGCAAGTATCATAATCCCAGTTTTATAGATGGGAACTATAACATGAGTTTTTTGAAGTCACATAACCAGGAAGTGAATTCAAATAAAAGTATTTCCTGGGTTTAAACCCAGGATATATTGCAATACACTGCCTCTTGTTTTGACTCTTGCCTAGTTAACTTTAAAAAAAATCTGAATTTCTCACATTCCTGCCTATCTCTTTCTTCAGTTCCCTTATTATTTATTGATACATTTTGCTGTTCTTATTGACTTATCACCCTCAATTTAGTCTACTACACTTTCCATGTACTAAATACCATCTCAGCTGGCCTGCCTGCTCTTCCTTGTACATGGCATTCCACTTCCTATCTCCTCTGCCTTTATATGAGACAAATCTGTATTTAGAATTTCTTCCTTTCTCAACTCCACCACATGGAATTCTACTCCTTTCATGATTCACCTTAAGCACATCCTCTTACTCCTACAGGACATCTATTCCAATACCCCCACTTGTTAGTGCCTTGCAATTGTACACACCTACATACACATATACACACATAAATGTATGTGTGTGTATATATATATATATGTATATACATATATATACATATATAAATATATATATAATATTGCTGCACTTACTGATATGTGTTCATGTTTTTCTCACTCAGAATAATGTAAGCTCCTTGAAGGCAGGGAATATTTAGTTTTTCTTGTTGTGCAAGGCATTGTGCTAAGCGCTGGAGATATATAGAAAGAGTTTAACAAATACTTGATTAAAAATATCATGAAATAAGGTTAAAAGAGCCTTGAATGCCAGACCAAAGAGTTTATACTTTTTAAAAAGGCAATTGGAAAACATTGAAGGCTTTTAAGTAAGGGACTGATGTGATTAGAACTCTGCATTAGGAAGATTACATTGAGAGCCATGAAAAGGAAGGAGTAGAGATGCTAGAAAGTGAAGGCAGGTAGATTTCTTTATAAGTTATTATAATAGCTGAACTAGAGAGAGGTCAAAAGGGAATGAATTTGTACAGAAATCAGAAGTACGGAGTGTGGCAAGAAGGAGGGGTGGTCAACATTGTCTTATGTTGCAGAGAGGGGCTGTCATCAGCCGACCTGACTTTTGTCTTGCCACTGGAGTCTAATGACTCTGGAGAAGCAAGTGAGGCTGATAGCTGCATAGCTCTGCCTCACTTAAATCCAATTCATGTGCAAGTAGAGGCATCACTCTCACAATAGCATTGGTCCTCTTCGAGAACGAAGGATGGACAACAGCAAACAACAGCAATCTGTTGTAGAGAGGATAAAGAAAATAATAAGCCATGTAATTTGGAAATGAGGAAGTCACTGCTCACTTTGTAGAAGGCAGTATGAAGATAGCAGTGGGAACAGAGGCCAGAATTCAGGGGATTGAAGAATAAATAAGTGGAGAGAGAGTGCAAGGAGGGTGGTTACAGACACATATATTTATATGTTTATGTGGAATATTCTTTTTAGAGACTTAGTAGCAGCTTAAGTGAAGAGATATATGGCGTAGCAGCTTGAAGGGGTGGAAGTGGTCAAAGAAAGAGGCATTTTTAGCATGAGAGAATCTTAATCATGTTTGTAAGGAGAGAAGGAGCCAATGGATACTGAAAAATGGGTAAAGTTGATCAAATGGGCAAAAATCCTAGAAAAGACAGGAAGAAAATCAAGGGTCAATCCCTGGCATTGTCAGTGAGCTCCCCCTCTTCTCCTGAGATGAGACTGAGAGGTTTTGAATTAGAAAATCATCTCTTCAAGGTTGTAGGGATAGTTTGCCATCTAGTCTTATTCTCAGCTAGTTTTACAATGAAGAGAACTAATGATTGGGTGCCCCATACATGTAATTGATTAATGTCAGGTAGGGCAGTATTGCTATTCTTTTGAAATGAGCACAATTCAGTCAATTAACAAACATCATTAAACACTGAAATTTTCAGGGACTGTGATGGATATGCAAGGATAAATGGGAAAGAGTAGCTGCCCTCTAAGAGCTACATTCTATGTTTATTTAAGATGATTTATTTGTTTGTTTATTTGTTTGAGGCAGAAGTCACTGGTAGCTTGGGGAGATAATAAAAGGTTTCACAAGGAAGGTAAAAATTGAGCTGATTTTTGAAGGAAACTGGATGGTCTAAGAAGCAAATGTAAGGAGGACGGGTATTCTGGATATAGAAATCTATCCCAGCAGAAGGAAAAACTATCATTTCAGAATATCAGAATGGGTTTAATATTGTGAACTGACTGCTGACCTACTAACTTGCCTTTAATCATTTAGCTTCTAGAAATACCTACCAATGGACCGAATTTATATAAAAACTCCTGACCATCTACTCCCCAACCCCTTCCACTAGATTTGCAGTTTGTCTTGTTCTAGTTAGACATTTTTATGCTGAGAAGTCTCTTCGGGTGACCCTAGACTTGAAGGTTTGGGCTCAGAACTAGCTTTACTATATGGTTAAACAGGAGGATCATATTATAGAGGTCATTAGATTGAGGTTCTCTCCTTTTGTTTTGGTATTGTGCATTGTCTAGAGTAAGATTTGTGTATTGTGAGAAAGACAGTGATGGGGTTGTTAGACAACAGAAGTATGGTACACATATGTATATATGTGTACATATGTATTTGTACACATATAATATGTGTTGTATATATGCAAAATAGAAAACTTTCATATAGGTGAGAATTAATCTGATTCTTGTGTTTTGTGGGTATATATATGCATTTCATAAATATATACACATATATGTATACAAAATACACACATGTATGTATTATATAAATACATATGTGTATATGAAAATCACTGGCTTAATTAGATGAATGCAGAATTCAGGCACTGATAATACATACAAAATTTCTCTCCAGGTGTTCTCTAGTCAAGAAGTCAGGACAGAAACTTTATCCTTATGTATCATTAAATAACCCCGTGTTGCTGTGGCATGAGGTGGGAAAGTATGCTTCTACTGATGACCCCAAACCAAGTCTAGGAAATAGCCTGGACTATCCCTGGAGGCCTTCCAACTCAGGGCTGACTAAGCACAGTTCTTTGGAACTTGGCAGAACAGACGGGATTACAGGGTCTGGTGATAGCTAGAGGATGAATGAACCCTTTTGAATGAGTATGATGAATTATTTCCATTAGCTTAGACTGCAATCTAGCCCCTCCTTACAAGTAGAGCAACCAAGTGGAAGAACTGAGTACTTGCCAAAGAGTGAGAGTATGACCTGGTTGGAGATGATCTCCAAGGCCCATTTTTGCTCAAACATTCCACGTTTCCTGGTCCAACCAGCCGGACTGATTTGGTGGCTAAAGCTACATTCCAAACGATGAAAATAGGTGCAAACCCATATGAATTATGGAGAGATAAAAACAAATTACCATTGTTGATTCTAGAAATTTGTTTCTAATCCTGTACTGTTAGGAGTTCAAGATTCTCCACTGACATTGTCTTAACCCATGGAGCCTGAACTTAGAGTCAGAAAGACCTAGGTTCAAAGCCCACTGCAGATCTTACTGTGTGACCTTAGGCAACTCATATAAGCACTTAATTTCAATTTCTTCATCTGTAGAACTGAGGCAATGATAGAAATTTCCATGCAAAGTTTTTGTGAAGATTGAGTGAAATACTCTATTTTAAAATGATTTATAAATCTTAAAGTTTTATAAAAACTCAAGTCAGTGAGGGGTAAGGAGGGAAGGAAGATGGTAGCATATATAGTTTCTCTCATTATGAGCGAAACAATCATGATTCTAATTTGGTTGAATTGCCCAAGAACAGAGAAATACGGAGAAGAGCTAACCTTAGGTCATCAGACCTCAGTGCCACTAATTTGGTGATCAGTGGGATCAACTTCAACTAGAAATAGGATCTGCTAAAGTGTACATAAGGATCTGTAACACCAAGCACAAGCAACTTGCAGGTTTGGATTCACTTTCTGCCTGCAGAACAGTCTCAGGACCCCTGAAAACATCAGCAAGACCCTCCTTCAGGATTTTTGTAAACATACCAGAAAATCCCCCTTTAGGGCTTCTGAACCAAAAGCAAGGTTCCAGGGCCTCTGCAACAAAAGCACTGTCTTTACCAGCAGACAAATCTGGTGAAACAACATGAAAACAGAGAGGACAAATAGTGGCACCACAGTCATGATTCTTCCCATTTCAGTCCTCAGTTCTCATTTCTCTCTCTCCAGCAGTAGCAGCAGCCTCCAGATGCTGGCTCCCAGAAGTTCTTCTGGCCTCTCTCTGCTTGGACCTTTCTGTAAATCCACAGCACCAGTTCCTCCCAGTTCAGCCCCCTATCTTCACATCAACAAGTTCACCCCACAAGTGGGATTCACAAGCTCTGGGTGTTAACACTTCACCCAAAAACCAAGCCAATACAAGGGGATCTTTAAATTCCACTACCATTACAGGATCCCAACGGACCATACATTTATTTAGTTTTAAAATGTAATATCTCTTTTATCATATTTTTTTTCTTAATTTTGTTAAATATTTCTCAATTTAATCTGGTTTGACTGCACTTGGGAGTATTGTAGGCTGTCTGACACCTCTACAAGGGATAACACTGACTCATGTTTTTACTTTAAGAATTCTGAATTTAAGAGTTACAGGGTGTCTGCCTCTCTACAAATTACAGTTGAGAGGCTACAAGTCATGATCTCTTTTATTTCTTCCCACTCTGAATCTTTGTACCTATTGCAATAATGACAAAAGGACATGTTGCTTCTCAACCACACATGGTTTTTGCTTGTTTGCTCGAATGGAGTGAGTCAAAGCAACCCAAGAATGGGATTATTGAATACAATACTAATTTAAAGTTTTATCAGAACTTAATCCTTCCAAGCCTGGCAAACAGGGTACCAGGAATAGGTTGTGCTCAAGTAGAGTCCTTCTTACTTCCAAAGTGACTTCCAAAACTAGATTAGAATGTGTTGACTCAAATGCTTAGAAAACCTTTTTATGATAAACTCAATGTTATCCAGAATAACAGGAAAATGTAGCATTCCAGGTTATTGAATTTTTCTGTTAAATAGTTTGGCCATGGAAAACAAGATATATGGATTGCCAATTTTCAGAAATTTAGAATAAAATGAAATACATTAAAATTATTTGAGCCCAATTTGATCTTTCATGATTCAGAAGGCACCTCAGTATTTTTCAGTGTTTCAAGGTGCCCATCACAAACATTATCATTGTATTATAAGGATATATGAGGGAATGAAGTAAATGGACTTGTGTGTTGGATTAGAACCAAGAAAAACCTGGTTTCATTAAATCTCACCTACCTCTGAAACTTAGTAGTTCTGTGATCATTGAAAAGACATCTAATCTTTCTTAAGCTTCAAGTATCTCTAAGACTTAGCCATTGAGTTATACATTGCTTGTGGAGTACCCCCTTTTTTGTGAAGGCCATCCACTTGGAAAATCATAGATCCTTAACGTATCGACAGATGCTTTCAAATGTCAATTAATAGAATTCCACTGAGGAGAACATTGGGAAGATTCTAGTGCCCATTCTTTGAAAGTTGTCCCTCTCTTTGAAAAAAATTCAAAATATTTTTTAAAGGAGGTTAAACAGAGCAGTCCCTTATCAGTTTTGGTGAGTTTCTCAGTCAGCTTGATGAGGTTATAAAGTGTGACTCTTTGAATACATCAGAAAGCTATCTCCCTATGGAACAACATAGATACCTACACTGGCCCTTTGCTAAGAAGACAGAGGGAATAAGTAATGATAACTGCCCAAGCAAAGAAATGAAGACTTGTTGGAGCTTCCCTTCTCTGTGATGTATAAAAGTCATCTAACAGATCAGGTCATTATCTCTCTAGAGGGGTTCCTCTTCGCTTTTTCCCTTGTCCTTCTTGAAAATTATAGCAAGGGATAGATGAAGAATATTTTACTTTTTCTCTATTCCTCAAGAAGTGCAGAATGGTAACTTGTAGCTAAAGCACATGGCAAGCTCGTGTACCCATTGATCTGACAGGACATGTCCTGTACTTAAAATTCATGCCTCCCCTCTGTCATTTTTTTTTCATTTTTGAGTACAAATAAGAGAGCAGAAACTTGATAGCAAACTCACCAAGTCTAAGACACAGATAGTGATAGAGTTCCTCCCAAAGCACATGAATAAGGAAGAAATGTGCTTATTCTGCCTAGGAGGATAGATCATAGTGAATGCTCATGAACCCCAAACTCCTGTGTAGAAGAAAGCATTCTGAATTCTCTAAGCAGTGTGGTCCCAGAATCTAGCCTTCTGCCCAAAGAAGGACTATCTCCTGTTTGGGAATATTTCCAGGAAGGATGCTTCCTGTTTGGGAATTGCTTCATGGGTAATGACGGGTTTGAAAGTTCTTAAATTTCAAAGTTTGGGTACCTGCTTTCTAGATTTCCTCAACGTTGTGTTCGTGGGTGAAAGAAGCAGATTACCAATAAGACCACTGCAGGCAAAGAACTAGTGGAGGGAGGTGACAGAGATGTACCCTATTGCTTTCATATTGCCATTGGTGATATAGTATGCATCCTCTTGGAAGGGCATTACTTGTTCCCAAAGTATGTTTTTTTTTTCCTGAGGGAGTCTAAACCACTTGAGGAGTCCATGTGGCAAAAAGGCACTAATCAAATTCCAAAGAATCACCAGAATTTCAAAGAATTGCCCCCAAAGAAACCCCAACTTTCATTCTATTCCTGGGGGAACTGATGGCCTAATTGAATGCTTTATGTGTTTCCTTATCTGTTTAATAATTCATGTGAATCCTTTGTGTCTTTTGAGTTTTCCTGTGAGAATAAATAAAGGCTGTCCTATAACCAATGTGTATGTGTTATCCTAAATGCTTATACTAGACCTGGGTATCCCTTTATATCCACTCTGGGGAAACTTAAACACAAGACATATCCTGAGTATGTTTGGTGATCTCCTTGAAGTAATTCTAAAGGGGGGCAATGAACCAAAGAGAGAAAATTATTTTCTTGGGATCAGCCTCCAGGTTTCAACAACTGTATATGTAAATCTGGCCTTGGACCACAGGGTACACTTTCAAATTTATTATTTCAGTAATATTTTGATAATTCCCTCTCCCCCCCCTCCCCTTCAAAGAGGATGCAACACAATGGTAAGAGGGATTGTCCCTATTTTAAAGATGAGAAAAGGAGAAATAGAGAAGTTAAGTGATTTTCCCCAAGATTATACTTCAAATCAACACTAGAGTGAGCATCACAGGCTGGGTTTCTTTATTCTCATTCCAGTTCTCTGCCCGTTAGATCAGGATTCCCAGACAGTTTGATTTTAATCTACCAGTATATTTAAATGTCTTAATTAGTTGAATAACAAATTGACTGTCACTGCCACATCATGCATTCCCTATTATTTTTGACCTACACTATTAGTATCCTTCCCAATGGACACCTCCTCTAGGGGTGATTGTAAGATTGGAAAAAAGCAGCAAAAGTGGCTCCTGATTAAGAAAAGGTTCCTTGTCTTAAACCATGTTGTAATAAAGGGTGATCATTCTTCCTCAGTACACTCATTAACATTCATTGAGCAACATATACTTTATTTTAGAGAGAATTTCTACTGTCGCTTCTATATTTAATCCCACAAGCTGTCGGGCAACTCATGTATTTACAAACACAGTTCCAGAAACAATGTGTTTGCCAGTCACAGTCTCATCTATAATATCTCAGCAGCTCCTTGCTCTGGGGCATACGTAGCTCAGGAGTTGATGAATTCTGGTGCCAGCTGAGGCCCAAGCGGGGCAGAGCATTCAAGTCAAGGTTCAAGTCCAAAGGCAGGTCTGGCAGAGGGCCCAGAGTAAAAGTGAAGGCAACAGAGTTGAATGGAATGACTTTGGTAGGCCCCAGCCTGCAATTGTGATGGGGGAACTTCCCAAAGTTTAGGAATTTTTTTTTTGTGATTTCCTTTTCCTCTCCACAAGATTAGAAAGGAACACTTAGAGCACTCCAAGAAAGTAGATCCCTCATATTTAAAACATCTCATCACCATGAATCTTGTTCAGGTTCTCACTTCTTCTCACCAAAACTGTTACTAGTCTCCTGACTTGCAGTCTCTCTCCTGCCAGTCCACTGCTTTTATAATGTTAATCACCCCTAAAAGCATAAATCTGGTCATATAATTTTCCTGTACAGTAATCAATCATTAGCATTTATTAAGGGCCTACAGTGTGATCAGACTTTGGGCTTTGAGGATACAAATAACAAGCAAGATAATATCTACCCTCAAGGAGCTTACATTCTAATGAGGCAGGAAGGTAGCAAAGTAGCCATGGAGTCCAGAAGACCCAAGTTGAGATTCTGACCTCAGATCTTTACTAACTGTGTGACTCTGGGCAAGACACTTAACTTCCTTTTGCCTGCTTCCTCAACTGTAAAATGGGGATAATTATAGCACCTGTCTCACAGGGTTGTTGTATTGATCAAATGAAATAATATTTGTAAAATGCTTGGAACATTATGGAGACCTACTAAGTGCAATACAAATGTTTCTTCTTTTCTCCCTTCCCCTGGGGCAAGATAACACAAAGAACAAAGAAAAGGAGAGGAGGCTTGAGGGAGGTTAGGAAGTAGATGGGAAGTAGAATGGCCTGGTTCTGGGGCAGAATGAGGTTAAAGCTCACCTACCTGAAGTGAGTATTTAAGTATATACAAAACAAGTGGGAAATATATTTTTTTTTTTAAATAACAAAACAAAAACGTTCAGCTATATAAAAAAGGCCAGACTCTTAGGGGCAGCTAGGTGGCGCAGTGAGTAGAGCATCGGCCCTGGAGTCAGGAGGACCTGAGTTCAGATTCAGCCTCAGACAATGCACACACAAACAAAAACCTAGCCGTGTGACCTTGGGCAAGTTACTTAACCCCAACTGCCCTCCAAAAAAGCAAAAAAAAAAAAAAAAGCCAGACTCTTAAGGCTGGCATTCATAGCTCTGCATAGTCTTACTTCAGCCTTCCTTTCTAGTCTTTCCTTATAATGTGCTCCCTCACAAATTCTATGCTTCCTCTAAACCAAATTGTTTGCTGCTTGTCCAACACCAGCCTTACTCTTCTTCCTCATTCATCTGTTTACATTTAACCATTCCCTGGGAAAACCTTTCCTTTTTCTGGTCCTGACTGTTACTTCCCACACATCCTTTAAGACTCACCTCAAATGATTACTCTTTCAAGTCTTTCCTGTTCCCTCATTCAAGCACCAACAAGAAGAGATGTCTGCCTTCTCTGATATTCTAAAGCACACATTAGTTATAAGGATCATAGATCATAGATTTAGAACTGGAAGGGACACTTGGGACTTTCAATCTAGTGACTCCAATTTATAAATAGAGAAGCCCAGAGATGTTTGGTGAATTGCTTAAAGTCATGTAAGGATTTTAGTTGCAGACATTGGATGTGAATCTCATTCCTCTCAATCTAAGACTTCTTCCCTTATACTACACTGTCTCTCTTATAGAACTGTAATTTTTTTCTTTATGCTATAGTTATTTGTGTATATACTTATGTCATTCCTGTATTTTATAAGTTTTTTGAAGGATGGGATTGTGTCTTATTCTTATTTCAGAAATTCATAGTGTTCCTAATTTCCCTGAGCATTCATAGTTCTAGAAATATCTTTCAAATGAATTATTTCCACTGTTTTCCATGACATTTTGTATTATATTTAATATTATTGATTTCTTTGAAAATATATTTCTATAGCACATTTAAGTTTGTCATGTGCTTTAACATGGATTATCTCTGTAGTGCTCCAGGGACTAGCTGCCCCAATTCTCAGGTTTCCCTCATGGAGAGCTACTCCATGTTCAAGGTACCATGTGAGTTTGTTCTCTTAATGCTCATGAGCCCCCACTGATACTTGTTGTTTATCTTTCTATAGTCAGAGGCTATAATTAGCTAAGAGTAAAGGCATTTAATGGAATAGTATAGAAAGAGAATTTACATTAGAACACTCATTCATAAACCTAGACCATATTCTTCAGCAAACATACATGTCTTCCAAAGGTAGAATGAACAAGTAAGGAAATCAGGCAGATGTAAAGATGTAAATTCAAACTTAATGGCAGATGCTTGCTAGCTTTATAACTATGAACAAGTCACTTAACCTCTGTTTGCCTTAAACTTTTCCACTGTAAAATGGGAACAATAATAGCACCTATCTTCCAGGGGTATTGCGAGATCAAATGAGATAATATTTGTAAGGTGCTTAGCACATAGTAAGAGCTGTGTACATGCTATTATTATCTTTGACATGTGGGCTTCCCATGTGGGGTCATAGCTTACACCTCTTATCCTACACAATGTAGGATACCAGTGTTTCCTCATGACAGCTTTTCTTCATTGATATCTTTGCTGGATCTGTAGTCTCTTCCATTTCCAGCTTCTGGCTCAGCTGAAACCCTTGTCTGGGACAGTCCCAGTTTCATTCAAAGGGACCCACAATCTTTAACCAGGATAAAAAAGTAGTTTTCCTAGATCTGCCCCTTTGGTGTATCAGGAATATCACCAATTCAGGCATTGAGCTCTATCTCTTCCAAACACCTCCAGAGAAGGTTGGGGTTTGGAAAGTCATGTTTTGGGATTAATCCTTCCAGGCTACAAGCAATCACATGTCTCCTATGACCATATGTTTTTGACACAAGATACCATTGCCAATGGGGAGTGAGAAGAAGTCTTTCCACCCCTTCCCCCAACTTGTTGCAAGGAGTTTTTCAGGGTTGAGTGTATCCTCAAGATCCAAGTTCTTCCATAGTATCCCTTCTTGACTGACTCATCAGTTTCTAGTCCCTCGTTTTAAAATTCTCAGCTTTTCCTGTTTACTATATCGATAAGTGAGTTGAGAAAAGCTTTAAGGCTACTTATCTCCTGTGTGAAGTTCATTGTCTTTCCCAGTCCTCAGCCTTAGTTTTTTTTCCAGAATTTCCATGCAAATAGTGACTCAACTCTGGCACTTTTATGTTATCATTCAATTGGGCGACTCCTGATCTAGAGAGTCAATCCCTTCTCTGCATCTTATTCCAGCCTTACACTAACCTGAAAGGTATTATAGATATTCTTAATCCCCATTCCAAAAATAAGGAAACTGAGACTGTTTAAGACAGATTAAGTGACTTGTCCAGATTAATACTGCTAATAAGGTTAGAGGGGACTTGAATTCATCTCTTTCTTATTCGAATTCCAGCAGTCTATCATTCTACTTCAATATTCTATCAATGTGAGTGGGAACATTGTGGACATGAGAGAACAGGTTGTGCAGTCTACTCTGCTTTAGATTATGCCCATAGTGGTCAAGGTGCTACCTGTCCTAATTCTCAAATTTCTCTGGTGAACAACTACTCAATGTTCAAGGTACTTTGTAGGTTTGCACTCTTAATGTTTATGAGCCCCCACTGATGATCATAAGGTTGCTCCATTGAAAAAGAGAGAAAGGGAATGGAAGGGGAAAGGAGAAAAATAAGCAGAAAAAGAGAAGGACAGGAAGAGAGAGATGGGAAAAGAAGAGGAGAGAATTTACTTATTAATGTACATGTTGTTCCCCACCCCTCAAGTAAAATGTGAGCATCTTTGAAGATATAGGTCACTTCTTTTTGGTCTTTGTATCACTAAAGGCTAGTTAGGCTGCTGTACATAGCAGAATGCTATTACTGTAGTACCTGCTTAAGAAATACTTGTTGAATTGAATTATATCAAATCTGCCACCAATACTACCACCCCCTCAACACTACCACATACATGTCTTAATCTGCTATTAATTTTATAACATTTAGCATTTATTGAGCACCTATTACATAAATACCAATGTGGTGGAGATAGTCTCCATCTTCTGTTTGCTTACAATTCCGAAGAAAACAAGACATCAATACCTAAAAAAAATTATAGAGGATACGTGCAAATGAAAGATAATCTAGGACAATGTGTGTACTCAAGTGCTGATGGAATGTAAAGTGACTAGTGATCAATAAAGGGTGAAGTTAGCCAGGAAAGGCTTCTTGAGAGGAAGGGAACCCAAGAGCTATACCATAAAGAAAGTGATCAACGAGAAATGACAGGTGGTTAGGAAGCAGGACAAGGAGCCTGAAAGAAAGTGCAAGGACAAGAGTGAGACAAGTTATTTGTAGGGGACTATAAGGAGACAATCTGGTTGTAAGAGAGGGGTCATTTTAGGAAAATGCTTAATATAATAGAAAGAGGCACTTGCCTAGAAGTTAGCAACTTGGCTTCTAATCTTGGTTCTGTCATTACCTAGCTATGTTACCTTGGGAAGTCACTCTAGCCTGAATCTCATTTCTTGAGATTGAAAAAGATGATCTCTATGATAGGTCCCTTTTTGTTCTAAAGTTCTGTCATTCTTTGTATGGGCAATACATGAAGTGGAAGAGTTAAAGGTATCTAGAGATTTAGGATTCAAGGTGGAGGAGTTAAGATTTATTCTGATAACCCACAGTTTCTTAAGCAAGTGATTTGACAGGATGACAAAGGTATTTAAAGAAAGTTAATCTCATAGTTGTGGGGAGAATAGATTGAAAGCAAGTTTCTAGCCATGTATGCTTTCATTGAAAATTTTGGTTTGGTCTTTATTATATGAATTTTCTTTTTTAAAAAATTAGCATTCTTTTCTCCCCATGTCACCTTTATTTCTAAATATACAAATAGTTCCCTCTTCCCTCTCCCACCTGCCACCAACTAGCCTTCCTTTATAACAAACAATTTAAAAGAAAGAGAAGAAAAAAAGCAATTTGACATAATTAGCCAATTCACAAGCCAACTGAGGCAGTTGGTCAGTGAGATAGTTGGTAAAATGTTTCCCATCCCTTGTCCTTCATCTCTGCAGGAGGCAGATGCATATTCTGATCTTTTTCCCGTGATTGTATTTGTTTGTTGAAATTAACCGATATTTAGATTGTTTGATGTTCTTTCTAATTGCATTTTTGTAATCATGTAGACTGTTTTCCTTGGGTGAAACCAAATTGTGAGGGAGATGGTACATTTACAACTGAAAAAATAGGAAAAGTCCAATGAACCTTGAATGGAGCTAAGGAATCAAAGGCATAGAGATGAAGAGGGATAAACCTCCATGCAAAGGCATGGAGGAGAAAAATGGAATGTCATTTACAAGAAACATAAAATAGGCCAATTTGCATCAATAGAGTACATGAAAGGGATTAATAGGCAGTCAGTCTAGAAATATAAGATGTAATTTAAGGTTGTAAATATCCTTAAATTCCAAATGGAGGCATTTGTAATTGATTATTAAAAGCAATAGGGAGCCAATGAAGCTCCTTGAACAGGGCAGTGACATAATCATCCTGGGTTTTAGGAAGCTCTGGCACCTGTGTGGAAGAAATTTGGGGAAAAGGGGAAATACTGGAAATATATTAATGAGAAAGTTATTATAACACTGAAGGCTAGAGAGGTGAAAGCATTTTAAAAGGTCATGTAAGTAGTGAGGAGATGGATGTGATTGATTTTGTGGATGTGGATAGATAAATCTTGGAAATATATTAGATATTGGAGACAATGAGGGAAAATGAGATGAGGCTGCGGTTGTAGAAGGGGACAACCAAACAGGAAACTTAAGAGAAACTAAGAATGACAACGCAATCTGGGTAAAGTGGGGAAGGGGCTCTGTACTCCTGCAGCCTCACTTACTTTTTCTGCCCCGCAGCAGACATATATTAATTACATTCTAGATACTAGAATGTGGGAGAGGGAATGGTGCTGGGAACTGGATTTTTTTTTTTCTCATTACTTTCTCTCAAGCCAAGAGAATCGTTGAAGCTAAATCCTGAAAGGCTTCAATGTGGAACACATACTAATAAATAAGTCTCTTGTTCCAGGAGCCAGCTGTTCTCTCCTTCCCCACTGATGGTAAAGCAGGAGAAAATGAACTTAAATTTGCAGCAAGAGAATTTAAGGTTAGATATAAAGGAAAAGTTTATAGGATAGTAGGATGCAACCCTAACCCTCTTAGTGGGTACCCTCTTCAGTAATAATGGTGGTGGCAATAGTAATAATAGTGGTAGATTTGTAGTCTGGGTGCTAGGAATCCTGAAATTCAAGGGCAAAAGGCATGGATTCTGACTTGAAAGAATTCAACTCATCTTTTTTCAGTCCAAGACAAGGTTTATTGTATCACCAATAGAAGTGGGCATATTTTAAGAATCTGAGCAATTGTGATGCTTGTATTGAGCATTCTTAAGAAAATTGAGATTCTTAAGAAATCTGAAAAATTTAATGGGGAGGAAATTTGGACCTTTTGCACAGAAAAACTGTGTGGAAGATCTAGGAGTGACTAATAGCCTGGGGTAATCTAATAGTAACTTACAGGGATGGGTCTGGGGTAATAGAGAATTAAGGTTTGGGTGTGGGGTCACAGTGAAAGGACAGC
Source organism: Gymnobelideus leadbeateri (assembly GCA_011680675.1). Lineage (NCBI taxonomy): Eukaryota > Metazoa > Chordata > Mammalia > Diprotodontia > Petauridae > Gymnobelideus > Gymnobelideus leadbeateri. The sequence continues at coordinate 53,135 of WOXC01007538.1, forward strand.
TGAAAGATTGATTGGGATGGGCAATGCCTCATGCATATATTTTTCCTTTTTGGGGTCTAGACACCAAAGACATGGTTTTTTCCTTTTAGGAGTTCAGATTCCATCCCCATCATCATCATTAGTACTAATAGTAATAGTAGTAGTTTTTGCTTAAAGGAATGAGACAGAAGATCCCCGAGATTGAAATTTGGAAGTGGATTTATTACCATGGGACCGTCAGGGTCACATGGTTAAACCCAAATCAGACAGTGGGTTGGCACAGACCATGTGCTGGTTTTTAAAGAGATTCAATAGCCAGGTTATGTAAGCCGAAACTACAATCAGTGATTGGTCAGTGTAGATTTGAATTTCCCGCCATCGAGAAGTGTACCCTAGGCAGAAACTCCTGCCCATGGATCAGTTAGGGGAGGAGAAGGGTGGAGTTTGCTGTTTACAGATCAATTAGGGGAAGGGGAGGGTGGAGTTGTGCCTGCTTACAGAACAATTAGGAGAAGGAAAGGTGGAGTTGTCTGCTTTACAGATCATTAGGGGAAGGGGAAGGTGGGGTTGTGTCCAACCATAGGGGTAGCAGCAACAGCAGGGGAAGTAGTAGTAATAGTGATGGTAGTAGTAGTAGTGGTAGTGGGGTGGTGGTAGTGGTGGTGGTGGTAGGCATTGTTATAGAACAGACACTCATGAATCTATTCTAAGACTCATCCTTTTTTGGCAGTGGAGGAAATTATTGAAGAGGTCCCTAAAAATGGTGTGACCTGACTGTTTGTTTTGGTGATTTGGGATTCAGTTCATTTGTTGCCTTCAGAAGTGTCAGATGTCCCCCTGCCTTAACCTGACAGTAATAGTCTACTGAACAAGTTAGATGCTACAAAGCCCAGGGAAAATGAATGGTGTGAAAATGAACATTACAATCTCTCTGAACCAAGGCTGACATATCAGCCAGAGAGAACTCAGAAGATTGAAAATCAGTGAAACAAAAGGGGTTATAAATACCCCCCACCCCCACTGCAGACCACCTATTCAGGGTCACACCCAATTCCTAAAGCATTCTTCTCTCCCAGCCCTGATCCACCCACTTTCCCTTTTTAATGCTCCTTCCTTAATGAAAACAAGGCTTTTTCATGAAAATGTTTTTAATGGCAAGAGTGAACTGCATTGCCCTGGGTTTTCTACCACTACCACCCTCCAATTTAATTAAGGAAACACCCCCTCAATAAAGCTGCCCTATTAATCACTCAAAAATGACTTGAGAACTTACTTAATGTCACTGCCTAATCATTTTATTAAATGTCACTGCTTCAGCATATGTGAATTATGGTTTATAACTCTTTTATGCCACCCTTCATTCATTCATTCATTCTTTCATTCATTCAACTGATAGAAAACAAATCTGTTGTCTGTAAAGAACTGTCCTTCAGACTCTGAGGGCTTTGAAGATGAATGCAACACATTCTTTGCCCTCAAAGAGGTAATAGACTAAAGGGGTAAATTAAGGAAATTAACAGCATACTACAAGGCATAATGTGCGAAGTTCTATCAAACCACAAAAGCTACCTTTCAAAGACTTTCTTGCCTCTCTCACTTACTTGTACCATCCCCCTCTCCACTTGAGCTCTCTGAATTAAGTTCATAGATTGATCAGATATTAAAACTAGCAAAAAGACTTTCAAGTTCACTTGGTCCAACTTACTCATTTTTCTGATGAAGAAACTGAGGCCAAAATGGGTTAAATGATGTGTTCAGAGTCACTAATCTGATAAGATTCAAACCCAGTATTCCACCAGGCTGCATCTCACAACTTTGTGGAGATGTAAGGAAGAGTCAGAAGTGACTAAAGGACTAAACAGCAGAAAAGGTACCTTAGAGGTCGTCTTGCCTCATTTTTGGAGATGTAGAAATGGAGGTTTGAATGCATTGTGACTTTCCCAGGATCCCACAGGTCATTCAGGAGGAGTCTGTTGAGGCCAGACTCCAATAAATGAGTGATTAGGGGTGGGAAGTTGCTGGAGGCTTCCTGGGGATGACAGACAATGGTGGGCTAAGCCAGTTCAAGAGTGTAACAGATTTGGGTATAGATGTTTTGGGAGGATCAAGAGTGGGACTAGCTGGATAATGGAGGACCAAGCTAGTAACAAGGATTTGGACAGAGCCACAATGAAAGGCTTAAGGCCTGAGTCAAATGCCTCATCAAATGGGAGGATTCAATCAGAGTTCAAGGGGGTTCTCAGAGCCTGTACCTCTTCACCTTGAGGGAGGAGTAGAAGGCCTCAATAGAAATCAAAGAAGACCAGTCACAGTCTAGCTAACTTCAACTGCTGGTTGGAATCCATCTAATTACTGGTTGATTGACCCCTTCTTTGTTTGCCTGAGGCATCTGGGTATCATAATGGATAGTGTTGGACTTGAAAATAGGAAGACCTGAGTTCAGATCCTGTCTCTGGGTAGGTTACTTAGTTTCTCTGATTATAGTTCCCTCATCTGTAAAATGTGTATACTAATGGCACCCATTTGGGTTGCTACAAAAACAAAACAGGATTATAGAGACAGAGAGATAGAGATAGAGATATACACACATGCACATATATATTCACAGACGATTTTGAAAAATCTCAAAGCACTGAATAAATAACGTTGATGATCGATGATGCTGATTGCTGTTATCTTTATTTCCATGGTACTTGCCTCTGAGAACCTCTAAAAACACTTTCATAGCCATATCCAGTGGAATACAGCTGTTACACAAAGGATAAGGGGAGAGGGAGGGAAGGGAACAAGCCTTTATTAAGTACCTATTATCTATCAGACATTGGGCTAAGTGTTAAAAATATCTCATTTGATCAGCACCACCACTCTAGGAGGCAGGTGCTTTTATTATCCCCACTTTACTGTTGAGGAAACATCAGGTAGATGGATTAAGTGACTTGTCTAGGGTAATAGTGTCTGAGGCTAGATTTGGACTCAAATTGTTGTTGACTCCTATTTTAAATGTGCTCACCTATTTAATATAGCACTCTATCCGCTACTCCCTTTGACTGCTGTAGACATCATCTCTAGCCAAGGAATGTTACAGTGAATCACAGAAGTGATATGGACTGAGAAGAACTACCATTACCCTGCCAACTTGCTTCCATCAAGAGCCCCCTCCCTATCTTCTTCCTTTCAAATCCACCTTTCTCACTAATCGAGATAATGGTGGTGTTTGGGATCTAGCCATGTTGCCTCCCTAGTTCTCACCCCTACCAAAACACAAACACACACACGTCCCTCAACCCCTCAGTAAACTCCAGTGGCTTCCTATTGCCTTCAAGACCTGTTAGGCACTGAAAACTCTTCCCAACCTGGTTCCTCTCTACCTTTCCCAACTCCTTTACACTTTACTCCCCACCATATGCTCTAGAATCCAGTGGCAGTAGCCTTATTGTTCCTTGAGTACAACATCCCACCTCCCAACTCTATACTTTTTCATTGCCTGTGCCCCATGCCTGCAATGCTCTCTCCCTTATCTCTGCCACCTGGATTGCCTGGCTTCCTTCCAGGACTCAGCCCCTATCCTACCTTAGGAATAGGTCTTTTGAGTTCCCACCCATGGTTAATGCCTTCCCTCAAAGGGTATCTTCCACCTTCTAGGCTGCATGTTGTCTCCTCCCATTAGAACATAAGCTCTTTGAAGGCAGGGTTTTTATTTCTCTGTATCGCCCTGGTCAGTAGCTTGGTGCCAGGCAGTATTGTGCTCCCTGTGGCAGCAGACAGCCTCTTAATACTTCCCAGAAAAGAATACTGCCTCACTTCTTAGGCATCAGGACATTTCTTTTTCTCTGTTCCTGATTTCATGACTGTGATTCTTCTGGAGAAATTGTTCATCTTTCCCTTCCCCCACTTATCAAATACTCTAAATTACGGATCTCAAAATCCCAAAGTAGCTTGCCATTCATTCTCACTCTCTTGCACTCCCCTGTTTCTCTCCTTCTCCTCCTCCTACCTTTTCCCTACCTCACTTTTTCTCCCAATCATTTTTCCAGGCTCCTGTGCCTTCTGGCTCAGATACATGCCAAAAAATGGGATGAGAACAACTCAGAAGATGTCAAATAGTTAAGCTGTGCTTATCTTATGAAACTGACGTATCATCACCAAAACCTGTTTTCACACCCAAGATGTGGGCAGCTCAACATCATTGCTCAACCCATAAAAATTCACGGACACATGCAAAATAAAGAGGGAAACACACTGACATACAGGGAGGAAAAGGTACCCAGAACTCTCATAACTGTCTCTTTACTACTTTAGAGGTCCCACCTGGCACTCTCCAAGAGCTGATAAGAGGGCTAACCCTCTAAACCCTCTAACAACCACAAAGAAGCCCTCTTCCTCCTGGCTTTTATGTACTAAAGGCTATAATCTATGCATGGGAGAGAGACTGCTGCCCTTCTAAGGTATGTTGGCAGCAGTTGCTTTTTCTGGACCTGAAGTTCAATTATCCAGCTTTCTTAAATGTGGACTGATATTTCCCCTCCACTGGACAGTCTATTCTTTACCACTCTATTTGCCTTCACTATAACTTTTTGAACCCAAGATGATCCCTTCCCTATATGTATGGTCTCCCCCATTGGAATGTAAATTACTTGAGAGCAAAGACTGTTTTTGCTTTTCTGTTTTTATTTCCAGTGTTTAGCATAGCATTTGACACAGAGCAAGCTATGGAACTGTTTTTTCATTCATTCATTCATTCATTCATTCATTCATTCATTCATTCATTCCAATTCTCATTTAAGCAAAAACAGAAACCTAGAGAAGCAAGAAGCCAACATGGCCTAAAGAAAATCCACCACCTGGATAAATTATCTTCAGGACAGTTACCTTTGTGACTCTAATATGGACAACAAAGGAACAAACTTCTTGAATGACTTCCTGTTGTTGTTTAGTCCTTTGTTCAGTCATGTCCAACTCTTTATGACCCCATTTCCTGGCCAAAACACAGGAGTTGTTTACCATTTCCTTCTCTAGCTCATTTTATAGAAGAGGGAACTGAGGCAAACAGGGTTAAGTGTCTTGCCCCTGGGCACATAACTAGTAAGTGTCTGAGGCTAGATTTGAACTCAGATCTTCCTGACTGAAGTCCCAATGCTCTATCCACTGTAGCTGTCCCCTTGAACAGGTGACTATTTTTGTACCTCAGTCCCTGCATTTACAAAGTTGTGGCAGGAAAACTTAATATCACATAGATCATCAGTGAAGATGAAATGCCATTAATAAATTCATCTGCCAGACAAATTCATTAATTATGATTTTATTTACCCTCCTGTTACCAAGTTAATTGCTTATTTGTTAGAGTAAAGAGATCCAGCCTTGATTAAGGTCATTAGTTGCCATTAGAAATTGAAATTCTTTGGATTTTCTCAGGTGAGTTTGAATTTCTCATGTTTAGCATTTCAAATCAAGAAACCAAGGTCAACCAACCACCTAGGCACAAAAAAGTTCACTTAATGAAACTATCACTTTGGGGACTAGAAATGTAAAGAAAGGCCCTTTCCCTACATGTGCTAATTGTTCAGCTCTATTTGTTAACAGTATGCATATATCATAAAGAGATTAACATTTACACATAATTTCTTCAGCCTCATAAAGTAAAAGGTTCACCAGAGGAATAAATAGCATGAAGACTTGCTGAGAATAAGTGGATAGGAGTAACCACATAAAATCTGAGTTTTATGACCTTCAACCCTCAGATTTGCTCTTTTTAAAAAGGAAAATAAATAAGTTCTAACAATTGCTTGGGGGGTGGGAGAGGGTGTGGAGGGGAAAAGCTTATTAAAACATTTTGTTTCTCCATGAGTTACACTTCCCAAGAAATACCCAAATAAACTCTTACAAAATACTTAACCTGTGATTTATTTAGATACTGGGGCATGCCCAGAATATCTGAAATTGTCATCCTTGGTGAGTTGGTAAGTTCTTCAGCCATATACTATGTTCTGGGCACTATGGAGGCTTGAACCAAGGTCATCCTAACTATTGGTCCATAGAGGGAAGGATGATTTATCCACATTCACATAGCTAATTAATATGAATCCAGTATTGCCTTTTACCATTTCATGCCTCAGTTTCCTGACATGAAAAATGTTTAACAGAAAGGATGGATTTGTCCTTTCAAATGGACAGTATGGTACCAACATTGACCATTCTATTTAATAAGTTTTATAGCTACTTCATGTTGATTGTACATATATATGTATGTGTGTGTGTATACACAAATGTGTGTGTTGCCTTCTCAAATGTTTAATTTACTTCAATTCAATTAAAACATATGCCTATGTGTGCTGAAATTTAGGGGTCCTGGGACCCCAAAATAGTAACATGTGGGTCCTGCCCAAATGAATTCAACCCAAACTTTCTTTCAGCAAAAGAAAAACAAAGTTTATTAAAATTCTGCCATATTGACCAAACTCTTAAGGAATCTGAGCATTTATATTTCTAAAGCAAGTGGGTCAGATTGAATCTAAGTCCCTTCACAGAGGCCGAGATGGATCTTATGGATGGAAAGACTGTGGGAGGGATTTAAGGTTGGCCAAATAGTGTGGGGTGACTGGAGGAGAGATCTAGGGAGGATCTTGATGGGAATGGCCAGTAGGCTGGGGTGACTAGAAGTCAGAGGCTAGGAACCAAGGGAATGAGGTTTAGATAGGATCCAGAATGGGAAGTAGCTGAAGGCAAACCAGTCAATGAAGGCCTGGGCTAGGTTAAAGATAACACAGAATTAGAGATTATGAAAGACCAGTTGAGGGTATTATAGCTTCAGGCAAATGCCAGATCAAGTGGAAAGATTCAAGGGGATTCCCAGAGCCTGTACCCTGCCATGTATGTGTATGTGTGTATATATGTATGTATGTATATACATATATAAACACATATGATATATACCTATATATTGCAAATATTTTTGAGTACTTCTATACTTGAAACCATCTTGTATATTCTTTTGGCACTGCTTTCTTCACTTGGTCTCATTTCCTATAGGTCTTCCTATATTCATGGGAATGTTCTATTTCCATGTTCCTTATAGCAGAAATGGAATGCACTTCCTTCATTCTATCCCTGTTCTGTAATGTCTAGCCATCCCCCGGTTCTTGGGCACATAGTTTGTTTCTAGCTTTTTGTTATCACAAATAATGTCACTATAAACATTTTTGTACAGATGGTCCTTTTCTCCTAGTGATAAGTTTTTACAGAAACTTTTAAAATAGATTTGAAACTTATCTGTCTTATGAAGAGATTTTTAGTCAAACTGTCTTCAGCTCCAGAGAAAAACTGATGAAGTGGAAAATATATTATTCCAAGGCCAGGATTTTTTTTCTTTTTTTTTTTTCCTTCTCCTTCTGAGGGGCAGTCAGTGCTGAATGAAGCATTCTTGCTGTGCTCAGCGAATTTAGCTTAACAATCAAAACCATTTGATCCTGAAACTTGTCTTCCTCCATTCAGTATATTGTTGAATAAATATCATTACTAAGAAATAATAATATGATTCCATTAAGTTTTATATAACCTGTTCCTTCCAAAAACTTCATTAAAACACCCTGACCCATGACTTATTACTCCTCCCAAATTTTTTGATAGATGAGTCCTTGAGTGCATTTTGGTAGATTGGTGGTTTCATCAGCATAGGCTTACCCTTTTACCAATGCAGTCTTTCTCTATCTTCTTTCAACCTTTTAATTCAATTCAGTTCAATCTAATCCAATCCAATTCAATACAATAAATATTTATTTAGTTAACCATTCTATGCTAAGCACTGTGCTGGGTTCTGGGGATACAATGACCAACATGAAATAGTCAACAAATATTTATTAAACAATTGTTATGTGTCAAGAACTGTGCTAATCACAGAGAATACAAATGCAAACAGAAAGACAGCACCTGCCATCAGGTAGGTTACATTCTAATGGAAGAAGACAGTGCATAAAAGGAAAAGGAAAATGGGGTAGGTACTTCACACTGGGATTTGTGGGAACTGGTAGAAAAAGTCTGGGGAGAGAAAATGAAGACATGACTTGCCTAGGCAACCTTCTTAAATAGAAAATCTGGGAGAAGCCACCCAATCTGAGGGAGAAGTGTTGGGGGTGAAGGGTACGAATTTATGGTATGAATTTCAGCGCTTGAGTGAACTTCCAGGATGAAGAGGTGGGTCTTGACCCCACAGTTTAAGAAGCCCTAGTCTAAAATACAGTCTGGGGAAGAATGAAATTCCCACACTCAAGTAACCCACTTTTTACTGGTGGGATACTACAAGTACCTAGACATGTATAATACAAAAATAAAAAAAATTGAGGGCAGAAAGTGGGAGTGACAGTACTAACAACTTAAGCGTGTCAGCAAAGGCACCGTGGAAGAGGTGACACCTGGATTTTTCAAAAATCCCTCCATATATAATGGGGCCAACATGCTAAAAGCCTTCCTCTTGTTTTTCTGATTAGTTAGCCTTCCATCCATAGTCCCTTGCCCCCAATACCCAATGGTATTGACTGGCCAAATTCCTTCCATGTTTGTACAAGTCACCAAGTAAATCAAAATAATATTTATTCAAGAACTCCTATTCTCTCAAAGAATTCCAGCCACCTATTAGTAGGAAAGCATACAACAAAGTAATTCAATTCAAACTAAGGTAGCATTTTAATATGGTAATTCTTCTAAAAGTTTTGCTTTTAAAATTTTTTATTTTAAATGTGCTAACCTCAAAAAAATGATTTGCCAATTGTAAAAGTTTAGGCATGGAAACAGGCTTTCCCAGTGCCCTGTGACTGATTGCATTCCCACCTTTTGTTGTTTTTCAGTCGTTCAGTCCTGTCAGACTCTTGGTGACCCCATTGAACCATAGCACACCAGGCCCTTCTATCCTCCACCATCACTCAATGTCTGTCCAAGCTCATGTTTGCTGCTTCCAAGACACTATCCACTTTTGCTTCAATCCAAAACTATCCTTTTCCTTATATCTTGAAATATGTTGGGAGAAGTTGCAACTGGCTTCCAGATACTGGCATCTAACACCTCCTGGGCATGGCTCATGGGATTTATTTAGAGACTGGGGCATGCCCAGAACATCTGAAATTGTTATCCTTGGTGAATTGGTTAAGTTCCTCAGCCATTTACTATGTTCTAGGCACTATGAGGGCTTGCGCCAAGGTCTTTCTAACTATTAGTCCCTAGAGAGAAGGATGATCTGTGTTTATGTACTTAATGGGAAGTCAGTATTACCTTTTACCTTGGTACTTCAATTTCCCCATGTGGAAAATATTTAAAAACATAATTCATAGAGAAAGTTAATATTTTTAAAATAATAATGAGTCAAGAAAGGAGCTCCCAGGGTGGACTCACCTCAATTCAGGGTTCCACTTGAATACCTGTGGGCAATGGGGAAGGTGGTGATTGCCACACAGACTGAAGGAAGGGTCACTGCGCTGGCATCACCTCTCTGTATCCTCCTAGTTCCAGGAGCCCTGGAGGAGCAGTGCTGACGGGGAGAGTGTGGCGAGAGAATGAAGAAGCCAACCGCCCAGGAGAAGCATGAGGTGGCAGTGCGGCGTTCGGTTTAAAGGGCTTCGGCTGGCAACCCCATGGGCGACTCTACTGGCACTATGTCTTCCCAGCTGGATCTTTGCCACCACTGCCCTTGCTGCTGCTGCTGCAGCTGCTGTTGTGGCCCCTGAACAACATGCCTCTTTGGCCGGTCAGCCCCCTTTGGACTGGTTACTCACTGACCGGGGCCCATTTCACCGTGCTCAGGAGTATGCTGACTTCATGGAACGATACCGTCAAGGTTTCACCACCAGGTACAGGATTTACAGGTGAGAGAAGTCTTTATCCAATAGGAACTGAGAATCATTGACTATTTGACATGGGCTAGCCCCTCTATTACCCAAGGCCCAGACCTACAGCAAAAGCCAGCCAAGTGCTGGTCTGGAAAACCCTCAGAGTCAGCAAGAGGTGAAAGCAGGGGAGGACATGAGTCAGGAAGAGTATACCCACCATATTTTTGTTGTGTTTTGTTTAAAATAAAAAAAAACCTGCTGATGTCTCCTGGGGAACTTGGCAAAAGAGTTTCTATTTATAGGCCGTGCTGCTTATAAACTGAAGACAAATCATGCGGTATAGAGTCAGCGTGCAGCCCAGGATGCCGCAGGAGGTCAGAGTCAAATGCGGGGGCCAGGTTTTAACTAATGGGTTGAATCTTTTTATGAGTGGTAATCACTTACACATGCAAATAAGGAGAAGGGCAGTCCAACCTCCTGTTTCAGAGACCCAGCCGAGCTCTGCAGGGGACAGAAGGGCACCTGTCCTCCCCCCTGACAAAGTTGCTCTTTATGGCAGTTAGCAGTTTTCTTCTTTACCACTGATCTCTTAGAACACCAGAGCTGAAAGTCAAATATGAGACCTGCCCTGCACTTCTTTTGAAGTCACATGTTCCTGGGATGACTGGACCAATGCTTGTCCACACCCAGGACCTGACCAGATGTGCCACAGCACTGTTCAGGGCTCTTCAAAATGCCTAGACGATGCACACGTCTGCCCATGAACTCTCTGCCTCTATGTCTCTCTCTGTCTCTTTCTCTATCTCTCTGTCTCTCTGTCTCCTCTCTCTCTTTCTCTCTTTGTTTCTCTCCACATAACTCCTTCACCTTATCACCCTCTCTTGCCTTTCACCAATTTATCTTGGGAGATTTTTGATGAATTTAAAACATTTGTGGGAGTTGTTTTAGTTAACACAAGGACTCTGAGAGCTGAGGACAGAAGCATGCATCCCAGGAATATTTCCAAGCAAAATGTTTTTGTTTTTTTTTAATGGGGGCCAGCTGCTTGGTATAGGAGGCCACTGGTCAGTTGCTTAGAATGCCCACTTTCATACCACATTAAGAGACAGCTAGATATGTGTTTGGCTGATACCCAAATAGGTCAGAGGTACAGAGAAGCAAGTTTGCCAAGATCATCATGTTTGTACCCATATGCATGCCAGGCAAGGTCCTCTTCTAAGCTTCTCTCTGCTTTGAGTGTTCCCAAATCCCATTCAGCCCACAAGATAGCATAATATGTGCCTGGCACATAGTAGGTGTTTAATAAATGCTTCTTGGTTAATTGACTAATGGATTCAGTTATGGAGAAGGAGTTCATGAACTTTTCATGAATTTCAATATCCAGTCATTTCACTCATGTCTGACTCTCTGTGACCCCATTTAGGGTTTTCTTGGCAAAGATATTGGAGTGGTTTGTCATTTACTTCTCCAGCTCATTTTACAGATGAGGAAACTGAGGCAAACTGGGTTGTGAGATTTGAACTCAGGAAGATGAATCTTTCAGACTTCAGGCCCTGTGCCCTATTTACTGTACCACATAGATGCCCTCTGTTCGAAGGTACATACTCCTACTTTATATCTCCTCCTCCAAAAGATTACACTGAATAGGGATAGGGATTAACTGAAGTGGTTGATCCATTATTTAAATTCTGCCCAGTCTGAAGGATAAATTCCCTTTAAGACAACTTTCCTATTTTATTTACTATTATTTATTTCCTATTATATTTACACAAGTAAAAAGAATAAGCAGGCATTTAAACAGTATGGCAAACCCCCTCTCCCTTACTTTGTTAACTAAATACATGAAACTCTTGATTTTCTTTCCCAAATCCAAAAGATATAGTAGTGAGCAATTCTCTGTTTTATAAGACTCTTTTCTTAACTGAAAGATTCACCATGTTTATCACAGAATTTCTTTCTATGAGCCTCTTTGATTGCATTTAAAAATAAGCTATGATTCAGAAATTTATGCATTTAAATATGCTTTTAAAAATAAGCTGTGACCGCACAATTCTCCACTCACACTAAACCTTTTAGAAACCCATTTACTGTGTAAGACAATTAGTGAAGCAGGAACTGGAGTATATGATGGGACTTTTCATCCTCACCATTTGGTTCCCCTTTTTTCTTCCTCCTCCACCTGCCCTGCCCCACCCACACAGCCTTTCTGGCAGTGCTCATGTCTGGTAGCCAGGTGATGAGGCAGTAGCTTAGAGCGGGTCTTTGGGAATGGTCCATTATCACATGTGTAAACTTAACCCATCTCTCAGATCATAACAGCTTTTGGATCATTTAAGGTGACAAGCTCTTGAAGTACATGTTGTGCATCTGGGGTCAGTCACTGTAGAGTGAAGAGTCTAAGAAGCCTGCCTTTTTCTGACAGAACAGCAGCAGTCTGTTACAGAGGTAGGGAGAGAAGCATTTTGAAGAAGGAAAAGGCAACATTCATGTAGTACTGCCCCAATAGTATTCTGGAAGTTGAAATTTCCATCTTTAAGGAAACTGGCATGACTCTGGGTAGCCACTGAAGCTGTGTGAGTACTCTCCCAGCAAAAACTTAACTTGTTTTGTCTTTGTTCCTACTTAGGTCTGTTTCTACTTAACACAGTCATTTGGGTGTTTGGCTCAATTCTAAAACTGAGTTAGTAGGTATGGACTAGAAAACACTCCCAGAGGAACATTAAAATGCTGTAGAATCAACCCTTACTTTGTCCTTTCTTTCCATAGAAAGCATATTGTCAAATCCCATAAATGAGACAAAGTGGAAACATCAGAAGTGTTGTATGACGTCATGTTTGGGTCTTGGCTGAGCTAGCTACTCCAAGGCAGATGAGCCTCTCATTTATTGGATTATAGAATTCCCACCCCCACCCCCCACCACACCCAGAAAAAAATGTACAAGAGGACATAATCAGATTGAATCAACATGGCCTGCCTTGATTGCACACAACAGTAGGGGGGAAAGCAATTCAACTGGACCATGCAGATAAAAATCAGACACTCTGTGGCCACTCACACACAATATAAGAGCGAAACCAACCTTTCTTTCTCACTGATTGAACAAAACACTTGTTGTTCAGTGAGCTGCAGGAAGCTTCAAGAGTTTTGAAAACAAACCCCCAAGTGCCCCTGATTGCTATTTAGGAGCAGAATGGCTTTAGAGCCATCAGACAGCCTTTGGCTATTAACAGTGACAAGATGTAGAGGGTGGGGAAAACTGGTGCTTACTAGTCAATATATTTGCCTTGTACTTTTGTGCTTCCCCAAGACTGGTAAAGCTAATACACTATTGGTGCTACTGGGCCCCATCAAAAGTATCCTTAAAAGAAATCTGTTGTAAAATTCCTGTATAAATCCTATATTCAGTCATAGAAAGGGACTTTTCCTTGACACCCTTCTCTCTTCCCTCCCCTCTCCTTCCTTTCCCTCCATTCCCCTTCCTTTTCCTTCTTCCCTTCTCTGCCCTCTGATTTACTTCTGAATTTTTCAGTGAAAAAAAATATATCTTTTCTTCCATTTATCCACCTTCACTGGAAAAAAAATATAGATAGTCAAGCAAAAAATAATCATTTCCAAATATATACACACACACACACATAAATGCATATACAGATGTGTGTGCATACACACATATATGTGTGTATATATATATATATATACACACGCATATATGTATTTTTCATTCTAAGTCCATATATGTGTTTCAACATTCCAATTCCCAAGTACCTGCCCATCTTTTGTACCACTGCTCACAAAAGTTTGCACTGGATGAGTCCATTCAGGCTTAGATTTAGCATTTACATTCTACCCTATCCCCAGACTCAGCTTTCTACAAATGGTGAAGCTATGTCTTTGGAATGTTCACTCCCTCTCTGGAGCAGACCCATCACCTGTCACAGCTCTGAGAAGCTACCAGAAGGAGCAAGAGGGATGCCAATATATTAGGCTGCTACAGTTCTCACTCTTGTCCATTTAAGTTGCTATTTACTAAAAGGAACTGGCCTTCTCCCTACAAATACTTCAAGGGCAAATGATGTGTCCCTGATGCGATGTCTCCGTTTCCCAGGATAGATTGAAATTCACTTTGTTAGGATGTAGACCTTGAGATCAATAGCCATTCAGTTAAGTGTACTTATCTGAGTGGTCTTGTTATAGCAACTTTTCACATTTGTACCTATCTGCCTCTCACAAACTCCCCTAAATCCCTAACCCTCTGATCCAAGACTTGAGCAGGCTTCAGAGGCATGAACTTATCTCCTGGCTACACAGCATTTTATTATTTTTTAAGGGATCAGATATGATCTTATTTCCACCATCTGCCCTAGCACCTAGTAGGCCGTACTCAGGGCAGGACCTCAAGAAACCATTACTAATTGACTGGCATGTCACAAAAGAAGCCTTATGGAACAGACAGAAAAAGCAAGACCCAGAGACTTAGAGTGGACTTTTGTTCAAGGTCAGAGAACCATCCAGAGCAGCAGCTAGAAATAGAGCTCAGGGCTCCCGACTTGCAGTCTTGTCCTCGTTACTCTAGACCATGACACTTCCCTTCAACTGGTAAGTGCATCTTCATCATAACACGCAACCTAATCAGGCACCTAAATTGAGCTGATGCAAATGTAAATATGGTTTCTCGAAACACTCTGGCGGTAATGTTCCATTCTCCCTTTGCTACAAATCAAAGTAATGAGCAGTCTTTTTTTTTTAATTTCTTTTTTTATTAAGGTTTTAATAGAGAGACAATCATGAGAGGGGGAAAAATCCAGCCCACTATGATGAAACACTTAAAACTAGGAAAGAATAAATTAAAATTTAGAGTTGGAAAGAGGCTGGAACCATATAGAATGATAGATATAATTTTGCAGTTGAGATGAAAGCAAGGTTAGTGCTTAGTCAGTCCAAGGAATTGGCCCCAAATCATTGCTGCCTCCCTTTCCATCTTTTTCTGAAAGTGAAGCATTTGTAGGTGAGCTCGAAGTCTTTATTGGGGAAAAAGACCATAACAAGAAAAGAATCACAAAAATAGGACAGAACAATCCAGGTAAGGATGCAGTCTGGGAGAAGTAAACAAAAAGCGTAGAAACTAAAAACCATGTGGATGATGGGTTATGAATGTAGCTGGTTTTGACTAAGGAAGGTTAATGGTCAAGGACATTTGGAATTAGAAAGTATAAGGAAAGATGCTGACATAGGGTCATAAAGGCAGAGCTAGAAGGTATGTTAGAGGTCATTTAGTTCTGAGAGAAACTTGTATTGTCAATTATTAAAATTATTAAACCCCAGCTTTTCCCCCCCTGTTCAATTTCCTTGTCCAATCTCTCTAGGACAGGGCTGATGGAAGAGAGGATTAACTGTTCTCTTCATTCTGGGTATTGCTACCCCACCCAACTAGCTGGGGCTTAGATGAGGGATGTAGATTCTTTGTCTAGATTACCCAAGGCTGGGTTTAGGGATAGTTTACCCAAGAATAACATGATGTCACTCAGCCCCTCTTTGGAATGAGCTCACTTCTCTTTGTAAAGTCCACCTCTCATTAATTATTAGCCCATCAGAGCTGATTGCCACACTCACCAACACCCCTTTTCTAAGGGCATATAAGCTATGAACCCACTGCCATAATTATCGTTGGCATTCAAAAATGCCACTGGCCTTTTATTAAAAATGCTAGAATTATTAATAAAATGCCTAATTATCCAGAAACTATTTCTCTTGAACTTTTTTTTGGAGGGGGGAGGGCAATTGGGGTTAAGTAACTTGCCCAAGGTCACAGGGCTAGGTTTTTGTTTGTGTGTATTAAGTGTATGAGGTCGGATCCGAACTCAGGTCCTACTGACTCCAGGGCCAGCGCTCTACTCACTGCGCCACCTAGCTACCCCTCTCTTGAACTTTTTAAACATCATAGTTATAAATCCTTCCTTTTACAAATGAGGGAATAGAAGTTGATGGTCCAAAGTCACACAGACAGGATAATGGCAGATCTTGAACCAAGATCTTTTGACTTAAAATCTAGGATTCCTTCTATTGTACCACATTGCCTTTTGGAAATCTTGTCAACAAGGCAAAGAGATAGCAAGAAAAGATGTAAGAAAGAAGAATGTTCAAAGATGTACTAGGAAGTAAGTTATGACATCACAGGAGCCTGAATGGGAGTGAAAAGAAGAAAAAACGAAGTCAAGGACTCAATAATGCTGAGTGTCAGGGAGCTGGAGAGGGGAACAAGGCCTGTCAGAAGAGGAGAGTAGAGATTGCTTAAAGGGGAAAAAATCTGTCCCCAGTGAAGATTTCAGCTGGTGAGGACACTTAAGAGAGGATGCTGTAGACACAAGAGAGAGGTTAGAGGTGGGAGGGTAGCCCTGGGAAATGCTGGTGCACAAGCAGATGAAGTTGTGGGAACAGATGAGGTTTCTGTGGAAAAAACTTGAAGGCAGAGAAGGCGAGAGGGCTCTGAAAAGCCTGAGGGGTGCCCCTGGGAGTGGGAAAGATGAGGGAGCAGACAGGGAGAGGGAAAGCACACAGAAGGAGGAACCTCACAGCTGATTTAAAATCTGGGCCACAACTCACCCGAGAACAACTGCTTTCTGGGGATAAACAGCTTACTCTGAGAGAAAGGCACCATTTCCAATTAGAGATCACAATCCACATAAATATGAAAAGCCATTTAAATCTTCCAGAATAAATCCCAGTGATTGCCTAGGTGTTCAGTGCATCTGTTGGAGACAGACAGACAGACAGACACACATACACACACAGACACAGAGAGAAAAAGACATAGATATGGGGTGGGGGGAAGGAGAAACAGAGACAGACACAGAGTCACAGAGAGGGGGTAAGAAGTGGAGGAAGAGAAAGAGAGAGATGGGGGAGGGCGAGAGGGAGGGGGAGTAGAAGGAGGGCAGGCATTATTCTGCTAGGAGGATACTGTGAAGGATGGTGAAACGATTACAGTTTGGTTACATGGGAGAAGGAAGGAAGAAGCTTAACTCATCTTGGGGCAGAATTATATGACTTTGAGACTAGTAAAGCTGCCCAGCTATGAGATATGTATTGGCTTATGCTCTGGGTCTGGGGCTTGGCAAAGGAGGCATTGATTGGAATGGAAAGAAAGGAACTATGTACAAAGCCCAGGGGATATAAGCAGAACCAGAATGAGAAAATTCAGGAATCCCTTATTTAACCAAGTTCCAGTATATGGAGCATAGAGCTGAAAACCTACATGACTAGTCAGAACACCTGACTGCTTTCATCTGTCTACCCTGGTAAATTTTCCACTGAAGCCTCCCTTAACTCCACTAGAGATATCTGTTGCTTTCTTGGTAAGGGTTTAAATGAAAGCAGTAGCTGGTGGACACATGGTGATGTTAAGCTTCTAACCCTGAGCTCAGGTAGTATTTCCTGGGGGTACTGATGGTGAGGTGGCATAAAAATATGTAGCACTTTGCACAACCATGAATTCAGTATAAAAAAGTCCCAGTTTATAACTACAATATTAACAACTGACGTTTATATTGTGGTTTACAATTTGCAGAGGATTTTACATAGATTGTCTCCTTTGAACCTTGCAATCATCATGGGAGGTAAGTACTATAGATATTTTCATCTCCATTTTATAGATGAGAAAACAGAATTATTTATTTTCTGACCACCTCTGAAAACATTACTAATAGTAATGATGGATAGCATCATTTATGTAGTGTTCCAAGCACTCTACTAAATACTTATCAACTATTATCTCATTTGATCCTCACAACAACCCTGGGGGGTAGGTGCTATAATGACCCCCATTTTATATTGAGGAAACTGAGGCAAATGGGCTTAAGTGACTTGCCCAGGGTCACACAGCTAGTAAGTATTTGAAGTCACATTTGAACTCAGGAAGATGAGTCTTCTTGACTCCAGGCTTAGAACTCAATGCATTGTGACACCTAGGTATTACACTGTTTCTAAAAATAATCACACATGTTTTTTTTGTGTGTGTCTGGTTTTGTTTGTTTTTTTAAAGCAATTGGGGTTAAGTAACTTGCTCAAAGTTACATGGCTAGTTATTTATGTGTGGGTGCTAATTTTCTGAGGCCAGAACCGATCCCGGATCCTCCCGACTCTGGGGCCTGCGCTCTTACTCACTACGACACCTAGCCACCCCTCACACATCGTTTTTCAAACATATGGTGAGGCAATGAATAAAGGGAATTGGGGGTCTGGACAGAATAAAGTCAAAAGAAGGTTGAAAGGATTAGACATCACCCTTGACATCTATTGACTTGATAAACCTAGGCAAATCTCTTATCACTGCCCCTAGACAACTCTCCAAGGCTGTAAGTTACAGGCAAGTTATTAATCTGTCTCAGAGGAGAGAATTTCCACATGGGGAATTCCATGGATAGGAGAAATAACATTTTCAGATCTCTGGCAAAAATTTAAAAAAAATCTGTAATACATGTGAGCACCTACCTCCCATGAATTAAGACCCTACTTGTCACCTTATCACAAATGTCTAAAAGCTGCAATACAGTGCAACTAATTTATATAATTTCCTTACATTCAGTCTGTCAAGAAACATTTATGGTATACCTCCTATATGCAATACTCTGTACTACACAATGTGGCTAGACCCAAGGGGAGTAGAAGACAGGGTCTCTCGGGTTTCCAAGAGTTTAGGATCTAGTCAAGGAGAATATACACACATATACATGAATACATACACAAACAAAATATATGCACATATGTATATATCCATATAGGCATATAGGCAATGTATGTATATGCATGTGTATCTGTGTATGCATATGAGTATATATACATATATGTATATAATCATGAAAAAATGTTGTATTGTTAGAAAAAATTATAAGGGTTTAACTAATACTTGAGTATATTTACATAATAATTTTCTATTGTGGTGGAAATCAACTACTATGCTTCCAGTCCCACGCTCCCCATGTAATGTAACTCATCTAACATGTCAGTACTTGAAACGATCTGTGACTTTCATTAGCAAGACTGGTTGGGGCTTCCACCCTTCCAAACTTGCCCTAAGTGGCTGGTCTTTCTGCATTGCTGTGGTATATCACCATTTCTAAAATGCACTCTCCCCTCTCTTTTTCTTGTTAGCAATTTTAGCTTCTTTCAATAATAGTAATAACTGATTCTCATATAGCACTTGAAGGTTGGCCTTGGGATTTATATATACTAGCTTATTTGCTCATCATAATGACCCTGGGAGGTAAGCATGGCAGGTGTCAAGATCTCCATTTTATAGAAAGGAAATAGAAGCTCCCCGAATTTGAGTGATGTGCACTTGTGTTTACACATGTGGGACTCATGAAGAGTTGGACATGACTGAAATGACTGAACAACAACAGTAACAGTAACAAAAACAAAAGCGTCAGAGGCAAGATTCCAGCTGAAGTCTGTCCTGACTTCAAACCTAGCATGTTATACATGACCCTGCACAGCCTCTCAACAGTCTAAAAATTAATCCATGAAGTTAAAATGAAGATAAAGAAAAGAACATGTCATGAAGGGAGAGGGGGCCCAAGAGGGTGGAGAGATGAAGGAAGGAACCATTTTGTTTTCAGATGAGATTTGGTAGAGAGATCAAAAGTCAGCCAGGCAGAGAGATATAGGATTAATTTTTGCTTCAGAAAATAATTAATTTTATTCATGAATGAACCGCTACTGTGAGCAGTGTGTGTCTGGAGGGGCGGGAGTCTCTCGCCATGGCCCATGAAGACCATTACAAGGAATTTTTAGTCTCTTTACTCTTGAGATCAGGATTTGCCAGTTAGGAACTCACTCATTTTCTCATTGTACATTCTCCACGTCTCCTTTCAAAATATATGGTGCTGTCTCCCTTAGACACTAATGTCTCCTCTGCAACCTTTGGTGAACCCATTCCCTTACTGTGTCTCTCTCAAGATCAATTGAAAGTTAAAGGGAGAGCTGAGAAGGAAAGAGGTTGGGCTGATTCCACTTCTGCAACCCTTTGTCACTTCCTTGAAGCTTTGGGAATCATTGCTTACCACACCTACTTATGAACCAAAGGTCCAGCCAGGAAAAGTTGACCTAGGATGAGAGGATCATCGATTTTTATAGCTGAAGAAACAAATGGTCTTAAAGGTAATCTAGTCCAATTTCCTCATTTTACAGATGAGGAAACTGAGTCCTAGGGTAGTTAAGAAGTCAATCAATTAATGAGTATTTATTTAATTAATAATCAACTAATAAGCATTTATTATAAGGCCTTCTGTGTTCCAGGCCTTGTGACTATAGAAATGAAAGTGAAAGAGGGCAGGGACTATCAGGGGATACAACATACAAATGTATATAAGAAAGTGCTGGACTTGGAGTCAGGAATGACCCAAGCTCAAACCACAGACACTTACTAGTTATTGACTTAGGGCAATTCATGTAACCTCCATGTGCCTCCTTTTCCTCATTTGTACAGTAGAAATAATAAAATATCACATACCTCACAGTGTCAAATTAGATAACATATATAAAATGACTTACAAATTTTAAAGCATTATATAGATACAAGATTACTATTATTATTGTTATTAAAAGAAAATAAATGTTAGGTAAAGGGGAGTGGGGCATTAGAAGCTTCAGACTTGAAATCTGCGTGCGAGCCTTCCTAAAGACCAAACACAACTTCAGGCATGGTGAACAAGAATACCAGAGTCTTCCACCTCTCCAATGCTAACAGCTCCCAGCTCAGCCCAGAGAGAGGCCCTGGCTGCAATGAGTGAGACAGCTGGTACCAGGGATGCACTGAGCTCATTGTTGTGAAGCCAGGGCCCCATGAGAATCGCCATTTTTTTCTTCTTTTCACATCCATACTCCACTTGATGTTCCACAAGTGCCAGTGTTCCCTGTGGGATCTGCTGGTGACGAAGAAGGGACAGGAAGAGAGAACCTCTGGGAATGAGATCTCCTAGATCCATTGGGGCATAGACACAGCTAATGATCACTCCACATAGGCGACGGTGTTGGTTTACTAGTAACTCAGGTAAACTTAAGAGGACGAAACCATCCCTGGGCACTGCTAGTGCTGTCTGTGGTTAAGTGCCAGTCCTAAAGGAGATATTGACTGGGGGGAGGGGAAGGAGAGGGAAGGAAGGAGGATTGATTACAGACCTGGTAATTGTGTACACAGGCTTTATTGTTTTGGAATCCTACTTTGAAAAAGTATTACATTTGGCAACAGGGGACCAAGATTCAAATCCCAACTCTACGCCTTTTACTACCCATGTGACCTTGAACCTGTTGCTTTACTTCCCTAGACCTCAGTTTCTTCTTTTGTAAAATGAGGGAGGATGGACTAATTAAACTCTAAGGGCCTTTCCATCTATACATTCAATGATCTCATGTGTCTGCAGGCCAGTGAGGCATCTTTACTCACCTCATGTAGGCATGAACGCAACATTATTCTGTGTTCTCTGATGCCTGCAAATCCCAAGTGGGTTGGACAACTGAAGCTAGAAACCAAATCAACTTAGTTCAATGTAACAAACACTTATTAAGCACCTGCTGTGGGTATGGTATCATGTTAGGCATTGGTGATATAGCATAAATCCCACCTTCATGGCATTTATGATATGGTAGCATTAATGGCACTATGTAAAGAATGATGCTAATGAGAATCTGATAAAATATGAAGAAGATATTAATAAAAAGGTTCATGGTTAGTTTAAGGAGAGAAAGATCATGTTCACCTAGAGTCAGGATTGGTGAGCAGAAGGGGAGAGAAGATTTCAAGGAGAGAGAAGGACTTCAGGGGTTAGGTGATTAGGATGTACCTTACAAGTATGGGTATAAACAGAGGACCA
The DNA here is from genome assembly GCA_011680675.1 of Gymnobelideus leadbeateri. Taxonomy (NCBI): domain Eukaryota; kingdom Metazoa; phylum Chordata; class Mammalia; order Diprotodontia; family Petauridae; genus Gymnobelideus; species Gymnobelideus leadbeateri. The sequence goes on from WOXC01007538.1 coordinate 74,793, forward strand.
CAGATACTTGGTTTAGAAAAGGACAGATCAATGACAGATTGGCAGAAGCGAATGATAAACCAATTCTGGAACTCTGTTATAAGTCAATATTGAGGTCAACTAGATGAGGTGAGATGGCTGTTCTGTACCAGAATGCAAGAGGAGATAGGATTAGGGAACCTTGGGACGGAAAGAATTCTTAATAATCATTTAATCCAACCATTGAAGGAATACCCTCTACAACATGTCTGGTGGGTAATTATCTAATATTTGCTTGAACACTTCTAACGACAGTGAAATCACTGTTTCACAAAATAGCTTATACCATTAAAAAAAGGTCTAATTGTTAGAAAGCTGAAATGTTTCCTTGTGATTCCCCATTGGTTCTATTTTTGCTTTCTGGAGCTCTTTAGAATGTCTTCTCAATGATAACTCATCAAATAAATGAAGACATTACTCATGTGCTCCATTAGTCTTCTATTTCCTAAGCTGAATATCCCCAGTTCTTTTAGTTATACTAGTTATGACATAGTTTTGAGGGCTTTTGTTCTTGTTTTACCATCCTAGGTTGTTGCTGAGTCATGTCTGATTTTTCATGACCTTGTATGGAGTTTTCTTGACAAAAAGGTTAGAGTGATTTGCCATTTCCTTCTCCAGTGAATTAAGCAAAGGTTAAGAGACTTACCCAGGGTCATACAGCTAGTGAGTGTCTGGGTATGGATTTGAACTCAAGTCTTCCTGACTTCAGGCCCAGCCCTCTGTCAGTTGAACCACTGAGCTGCCTCACCATCCTTGGTACCCTCTTCTACTAAATATACTCTTGCTTATCAATGTTCCTTTCAAAATGTGACACCTACTGAGAAAAAAAAAAGAGTTAAAATCTATCTCTCCACATTACAGAAGTGAGACTGCAGGCTATACGTGCATGAAACAATGGACTCTGAAAGAGCTGATGTGTGCATTGGTCTGACTCTGGCTTAATGGCTTTTTAATTTCTCCTTTCTTTTTAAATCTCGGTTAAATAGCATGACTGAGTCAGTGAAATGGGGAGAGATATAGATGTAGAAATGAATGTAATGTAAAAACAAAAGGCCTCAATAAACAATAAAATAAAATGTGCACCAAGAGCTAAACTCGGTATTCCACATGCTGTCCAACCATCACAGAGTCATGTGGGACCGTATCTAACGTCTTGTGTTTTGGACATTACACTTCTGTTAACTGAGCATAAAATTGCATTAGGATTTTTTTTTTTTGGCAGCTAAGACACACTGATGACCCATTGAATATTAGTCAAGCAAAACCCTTGGGTGTTTTTCATATAAATTATTATTAAGCAGTCTGGGTCTCCATGTAATGGTATTATTGAAGGTGATACATGTGTGTATTCATATATATGTATATATAGATGTATACAGACATATTAACATATCTACATATATGCATACACACATTTACTTATGCATATACACATGCACACAACACACATATGTTGGCGTCTGAATACACACAAGCATGTGTTGCATAGATCCATAAATACATGTAATATTAAATCAACTGCAATGATATATGCTATATCTACATATACTACACTATACATTATGTATATTATACATTGTATATGTGTGCTACATAAGGCATATGTAGAAAATATCCAACACACACACACACATATATATATGTATATACTTTTATGTGTAAACACACAAACATATGCTTATACACAAGCACCCATTTATTCCTATTACCTTTCATCTTGTGAGTTTTATCCCAACGTTCCAAATTGTCAGAGTATTAAAAAAAATGGGTTTGGCCACTTAACATATTAACAATCCCTCCCATCTGACTCATCCATAGATTTGACATCTATGTATGCAACTAAGTCACTGATTTTTTTTTTCACCATTGAACAGTAGTAGAAATAATATTGACTCAAGGCAGAGGCCTTGAGTTCACGTACCACTTCTAATGATACTTCTCTGTTTGACATTGGGCAAATCATTTCACCTTCATGGGCCTTAGTTTTCTCATAAGCCAAGTGAAGGGGTTGGCCTAAATGGCAGATCTAGATCTATGAACCAGGGATCTGAAGTCTAGAACCCCCTTGCTTTGTCCCAGAGGCTTCTCTCTAGGTTGACATGAATCAACATTCTCCCAATATATCTTTGACATTCCTTTTACCTAATAAATGAGAAACATTTTTGGTTGAAGTAAATTCATGCTGGCACTTAGAAATCACATTTCTCTTTCTACATTCACATATCATCTGTTTAATAATCAATTGAATGTTTACTGAGATTGACTGACATAAAGCTCAATGGCCTATAGTTTGTAAAACTGACCTTATCTACTTTATTATATAAATATGAATAATATTTACTTATCTCTAGTCTTCTGCAAATATCCTTTCTCCTGCTTCTCATAATCACCCAAAGTTCAAAGGTAGTATAGGATAGAAAGAGAACATTGAGGGAGAGAGCTGGGAGACCTATGGTCAAGTTTGAACTCTGGCATATACCAGTTCCATGACCATGGGCTAATTATCCTATTTCTATGAGCCTCTGTTTTCTCAAGCATAAAATGAGATTAGTAATACACTAGATATCAGGAAAAAAGGTTTTTAAAGAGCATCAGAAATGTAAGCTATTCCTTCCTCCCTTCACTGCAGAGCTAGGGGACTATGGGTATAGAATATTGTACATATGATCAGCCATAGGCCATGTGTTTGTAGGAAGACAAGGAAGATTCTATAGAAGGTAGATCATATGTAGAATCAAATGTGATATAAAATCAATAAAAATGTAAAGTGTGTTATTATTATTATCATTGATTATTTATTTAATTAGTTGGTACTTTTAGTAGTCTTTCATTTCATTTATCTGATCCTGAAGATTTGACTTACAAGAGAAGTTGTGATTTAACTAGAGATGTATACTAGATCTGTGCAAGAATTATCAATGACTGTGCAGAAGAAAGAGACAGAGTGGTAAAGATGTAAAAATCCTTCCTCAAAGCCAGAAACACTTGGTTCAGGTCCTACATGCCCCTGTATAAGTCACTCAATCTCGCTAAGCTCTAAGTCAAAAAGAAGATTCCAAACTGAATTGGTAGAGTTTACTACCCAAGAGTTTCCTATATCAATAAAATGATAGATCCAGTCCCTATTTCTATGCTGTAAAACTCTGATTTTCCATTAGTTACTCAAATCTTTATTCCAATGTAATAAAAGTAGAAATACTTGTCTTTACTATTCAAATCTACCAATCAGATCCCATAAATAAATCATTCTGCCTGAGTGAGTATGGGAAAATTCTAGGAGAGTATCCAGAAAAGGGCAACCAATCAAGCTGTTGATTGTCCTTGAGTAGATTCCCTGAGCATTGGTTTAATTAACTAGGGGGTCTCAACCTAGAGAAGAGAAAATTTATGTGTTAGAAATTGGGGGTGGGGTAGGGTGGGGTGGAGAGGTGGGTCATACTAGCTACCAGTCTTCCCTAAACATTTGATGAATTATTATATGAAAGAGAGAGGATTTATTCTGTTTGGCATCTGAGGATTGTACTTGAAATAATGGATGAAAGTTGTAAAGTGGCAAGTTCAGATATGTGTAAGGAAAATCTTCTAAACAATGAGTTTTCCAGAAGTGGAATGGGCTGCCTTGGGAGATTATGGGTTCTCCCTCTCTAGGGGGTCTTCAAGCAAAGTATGAGTGTCTGCTTACAGGGTATTGTGTAGAGGAGACTTCTGTTAATAATGGTTTGTACTGAGAGGCATAGTTGTATAGGAGGTAGAGAATGGGCTTTGTAATCAGTGAGATCTGAGTATAAGTTCTTCCTCTGGCACAAAGCAAGGCCTTAAGCAGGCTACTTAGATACCTTAGCTGAATCTGTGATTAGAAGTTGAAAAGAAGGCACCATGATGCATTGGTAGAGGGAATTCCATCATCCAAGCATAACCAACAACATCACCAAAGAAATCATAGGTATAGATGCCCGCTAATGACCTATGAGAACATTTCCAAATATATTACTCTGTGGTTTTACAGAAAGATTTGCCCTCCTTAGGTTGGGAAAGGATTACTCATAGATCTCTTTCATCAAAGGATTTTCACTATAATATTCCTGATCTTAACCCAACTAGTCATTTCACTTCCCCCTCTCACTATAATATCAGATTGATTGATATATTCATTTTATTTGCATATGGGGTCACAAATGTGTCACTTATAGCTGTTACCTCTATGCCATCCAGCATGTAGAGTTCACAGGAAAGACAGGGTAATGGGACTTCTTCTAAAATTATCTCTCATTTAGCTCTAAAAGTTGTGAAACCTATAGACCAAAATGTCACCAAGTTAATACCCTACCAACAACTGCTATAGAGAGAAGATAGAATGAGTCTTTAAAACAAAACAAAACAAAACAAAACAAACTATTGAATTGGTTCACCAGGTTCACCAGGTGAAAAGTTGGCAATGTCAGGTAAAGAAGATAGACCAAAGAGTATTGATTGAAAAAAGAAATGGAAATGACACAACGCTGAAAGGGACAACTACCATAATGGATGCCAGAATAAAGCTACAAAGTTACCTGGATAATAAAACTCAGTCAAAATGAACAAAATGCAATTTAATGGGGATAAATACAAACGGCCCATTTAGTTCCAAAAATTTCACTGTACATTTAGAGAGAAGAGGGGAAGGAAGGAATAGGCATTGTTGAGTGCCTATTATATGCCAGGCATTGTGCTAACACTTTATAAACATTAGCTCATTTCATCCTTAAGACAACTTGTGAAATAGGTGCTATTATTATCCCCATTTTGACATATAGGAAAACTGAGGCCAACAGAGGTCAAGTGACTTACTCAGGCTCACACAGCTAGTATGTGTGTGAGATAGAATTTGAACACAAGCCTTCCTGACTACAGTCACAGGGTCCTATCCACATCACCATCTAGCTATTTCCAACATTTTGGAGAGACAAAGGTTTGGGGCAGAGTGAAAGGAGATTGGTTGGTCACAAGCCTGACATGAACTCACAATGTGATGCAGTTGGTTTAAAAAAAAAAAAGCTAATATAATTTTGCATTCCATTAAGAAAAGAATTGTTCCCAGGCTCTGTGAGGAGGAAGTGTGATACAGCCCAAAGAACCCTGGTTATGGGGTCAGAGGACTTGGGTTTAAATGGTGCCTTTTATGCATATTCCCTGGATGACCAAGAACAAATCATTTAAACTCCCTGGGCCTCAGTTTTCTCATCTTTAAAATGAACAATTGGAATTAAATGGCTTCTGATGCCCCTTCTAGGTTCAGGGCTGTGATCCTGGGACTTAACAGTTCAGGTGTGACCATGTCATTGCACTACTCAGTAAACCCTGGTGGCATCTAGTTAACTCTAGGATCACGTAGAAATTCCTGCTTTGCCTTTGTAGCTCTTCCACCTTATTCCAGTCTTCTTAACTTTCTAGACCTTGCACTTTACTGCTTACACTCTCTGGTCCAGCCATATTGGCCTGTTTGTGGCTCCTTACCACCATTTGCAGTTTCATGTGTGGTCATTGGTTGTTTTTGTTTGTTTGTTTTAATTGTACTATGCCATGGAAATGTTTAAAATGGAATAACATTTTTCTTTAAAAATTCATTTCCTTCTCTTCTCTTCTGCTATCTCCCATGCCTAGACTACACCCACTCCTTCCTCACCTGGACTTCACTTGGACTTGATTTTCTAGGTCCCCTGGTTTCCTTCAAGATGCAGATCAAGTACCTTTTACATGCAACCTTTCCTCCTCCCCACATGTACTAATACCTCTCCCTCCCCCACCCCAGGTCTTTTCTGTATTTTGTGTATATTAATTTACATGTTGTCCCTACTATAAGCCTACTGAGGGCAGGGACTACTTTTGTTTTTATTTGTCTCCAGGATCCAACACAGTGGTGCCTGGCACATAGTAGGCTCTTAATAAATGATTGTAGGTTTTTTCATTAGTAAATAATCAGAAATTATTGTTTTATGAAGGTAGAAGCAGAAAGGTGGGGATTTTAGCAGTCTAGGTGTACTTTCAAGGATCTAGGGGAAAAGACAAGCACTTAAAGGCAGGAGCAAGGAGTGGTTTGTAACGTTATAATGGTGCACTAGGTAATCATTTTAGGGATGAATTATGATGATGTCTTCAGTTTCTCTGTATCTGAACATAAGGAGGACTAGAGCTGGGATTGCTACTCCAGCAAAGCCCAACCCTCCCACTTGGTTGCTTGATTTCTTCTGGTCCCATAGCTGCACTGCAGTGATAGTCCACCAAGGCATTCAATATGAATCTTGCATTTCACATGGACACAAAAGAAAACACCAACCCCACTGCTACATGAGAGTCACCCTCGAGGACTCACCAAACAACTATTTCCCACCCCTCCTCTTTTGTTTTACACCCCCCTTCCTGTTTTCTCCCAATCAGCTTTAATTAAGCTGTTTGAAAGCTGCAGCTTGATTTTAATTAGAGCAAAATTGGGAAGATTAGAATGAAATTGGCCAATCATTGTTTACCAGCCCTTGTTTGAGAACAGAGTGGGCTTTTAAATTACCCCCTTGTCAGGCTTTTCAGGCTATCCAGGGACCTTCCTTAGAAGCTAAGGATTGGGAGAAATGAAGTTGGCTTCATTTTTGCCTGAAAGGTTCCCTCTATCTGGAGATATCTCCAGTCAGTACCTCCTTCTAGGGATAATGTTCTCCAGTGCAAAAAATGGGCAGGGGTGCTATCAAAGAGGAATCACCGGAAAGAGGTAGGATGTGCCCCGCTGCAATAGTGCTACAATAACAGGGATTAAACATACCCATAAGACAATGCCAACTCCTAGCAAGATTCCGTTCAGGAGGCATCATAATGATTGGAGTTGGCTGAGTTGGAGTTGGAAGGAGCCAGCTTCAAATCCCTCCTCTGATCCATCTTAGCTGTGTGATCCTGGGAAAATCAACTAACTTTTCTGAGTTCTAATCATTTTTTTTTTGCCTTTTAGAAGGCAGTTGGAGTTAAGTGACTTGCCCAAGGTCACACAACTAGTAAGTATTAAGTGTCTGAGGCTGAATTTGAACTCAGGTCCTCCTGACTCCAGGGCTGGTGCTCTGTTCACTATGCCACCTCGATGCCCCCTAATCAATTTATTTATCTGTAAAATAGGGATATTAATATTTGTGATTCCTTCCTTTCTGGGTTGTTATGGGGCTCAAATGAGATAGTGTATATAAAATGCTTTTCAAACTCTAGAAAGCTAGAGTTCATGAGTCCCAAATCCACCTCAGAATCAGAGCTAAGGTTATTTAAATTCTCTGGGTCTCAATTTCTACATCTAGAATTTTTTTCAAGTGCAAAATAATTTGAGTGATGATAATAATAGCTAATATTTGTGTAGCACTTTAAGGTTTACAGAGTGCTTTACAAATACCATCTCATTTTATGCTTACAACAACCCTGGAGGTAGGTAGTATGGTTATCCCCATTTTATAGTTCAGTAAACTGAGGCAGATAGCAGCTAAATGCCTTGCCCCAAATGACTCAGTTAGCAAGTGTTGGAAGCGGGATTTGGACTCAGTTCTTCTAGACTCAAGGTCCAACTTTCTATGCATCATACTACTTAGTGCCCCATTAATCCTTGCTTTCCTATTTCCTCACATTATATTTGCCTTTTACGTGTGTGTCCCCAGTGCTTAGCGTGGTTCCTGGCAATAATAAGACCTTATTGATTGACTATTGCATAGACCCCAGATCTAGAGCTGGAAGAAAACGTCAAAGGCTGTCTTGTCCAACCACCTCATATTACAGATGAGGAAACTGAGACCTATGGAGGTTTAGTGACTTGCTCAAGGTCACCTTGGAAATAAACGTCCAAAGAAGGATTTAAACCTAGATGCTCAGTGCTTTCTTCACTTGTACTACATGGATAAAGTGAAGGAAATGTGAAAATATTTTACAAATTCACAACATTACCCCGATACAAGGTACTCTAGGTTTTATTATTTTTCACTTTTAGAGTTCAGATTAATCACTCCTTGCTGTCCAAGGCAGTATAGTTCTATTGGCCAAGAACATAATAATAGTACTCAATTGGGCTAGAGGCCAAGCTGTGCGATGATAAATAATATCTATCCTTTTTTTCTCTAAGATATTCAAGTACTATGAAGGAAACCCTGATTGTGTCACTGAGACAAATAACAGGCTTTCCATTGGTGTCCTTTTATTTCCTTACTAGACTTATTCAGGACCAGAGTTACCTGATTTCCATAATAATAATAATAATAATAAAGACTTGAGCCTCCTTCTGGAAAAAAAAAACAAAAAAACAAAAACAAAACTCACAACTTTCTGACCCAGAAAGCAGTAAAGGCTTAGCTGAACAGATAGAACCTCTGCTGAAGTCCAAGAGGTCAGGGACCTAGTCTTTCTGCCAATCACTCCACATCTCTGGATATCAGTTTCACCACTTAGAGTGTCAAGGGCCCAACACACCATCTTTTCAGACACATGGGAGCATCAACAAACCTGGAGAGGATGGAAGAAATATTTCTGCCAAAATACTTTGAGCTCCCCCAAAGAAAGGTGCATTTTAGTGACCCTGTGTTCGATTTGGTGAAATCATCTGGACAGGCATTATGACCAAGTTCTCTTGATGGAAAGGCCTGTCCTGAGAAAGAGAGGGCTACCTGAAGGCAGCTTAGGTGGTACTGTAGATGTAGTCAGGAAGACCTTCATTCAAACATAGCTGTATGGTTCTAGGAAAGTCATTTAATCAGTTTATTCCTCTCCTGTAAACCAAAGATAATAATAGTGCCTTTCTCCAAGGATTGTTGTAAGGATAAAATGATATGACATCTGCTTTGCAAACCTAAAAGTGCCACATAAATGCCATGCCATCATCCTCATTATTAAAATCAGTAAGAGACAGGTGGGGTCTGGGAAATCAATTCAGTCAATCATCTGGCATTTATTAAATGCCTACTGTTTACCAGGTACTGTCCTAGATGCTGAGGATATAAAGATAAAACAGAATAGTCCTAGCCTTCAAAAGGCTTGCATTTTATTTAGGGAGCCAATATGTCCATGTGTAGATACAAGCTCGGGGGGGAAGGGAGCACTAGCAGCTGGGGCATCTGGTGGCATTGTATAGAGCACTGACTTTAACCTAATCAGGTTTCATTAGTCTGTGACCTTGGCATGTTAATTAACCCCTCCAGCTTCAGCATCCTCATCTAAAAAATGAGGGGATTGGCTTAGAAGTTTTTTGAGGACCTAGGTCTCTGTATTTAAGTTGCCTGAATTCTCTGATCCACCCTCTGCATTAGCAATGACAAATCAAAAGTCCTGTGGAATAAGGAAAAATTGATGCACTTAAGCCACATAATTCTTTTACCACTGAAGTTGTTAAATTTTATCTTCAGATGTCCACTATTCCCACCCATGAACCCATCAATGTTTCACCCCTACAAAAGAAAAGATTGGCCTCAGTTTTTCCTCCAGGTGCTACCATCACTAGTAGCTGTTCCAAAAATAACAACTCTGTTTTCCCCTTCAAGAATTGAAGATTTTTTTTCCTTTTTCCTTCCTTCCTTCCTTCCTTCCTTCCTTCCTTCCTTCCTTCCTTCCTTCCTTCCTTCCTTCCTTCCTTCCTTCCTTCCTTCCTTCCTTCCTTCCTTCCAGCAATCAAGGTTAAATGATTTATTCAGGGTCACACAGCTAATGAGTACCTGGGCTCACATTTGAACTCAGGTCTTATAGTTGTATCCACTGTACCACCAGTGGAGATAGAGTTAAGATTTAGGGGGGAAAAATCTTTACAAAATCCTAATATATTCCCAAAGGGACAAGATGCTGGTGATCTGGAAAAGGAGCCCAGATGCCCAGCAAAGAGGTAGAAGAAAATGAGATTTATCTTAAAATAAATAAATCACAAGTCACACTACTTAGTGCTTGTCCTCAGCTCAGCAACTTTTGGAATTATCAAGTTGAAATTATATTAATAAATGAAGGAAGCACAAGATGTTAAGCAAGATTGCTATATTTGGAGCCAAAGTTCTGGGTTCAGGTCCTGCTTCTGCCTTTGTGACCCCAAATATAAAATGAGGAGGCTGGACTGGGTGGCCACCCCGGTCCTCATCTATGATCCCCTAAACCTTAGGCACAACTACGCTGGTACTTAAGGGAATATAAAGATGATATTGATAAGTATGGGGTGATAGAAACAGTGCTGGATTTGGACTCAGAGCAAGTAAGCTCAAATCTCAGTTGTATTACTTCCTACTTGTGTGCCCATAGGCAAATCACTTAAGCTCTCGGAGCCTCAGTTTCCTCATTTGTAAAATGAGGGGTTTGTTGCCTCTTGACAGAGAGATGATGGACCAATAGGAGGAATGAGAATCATGTTTTTTTGGACACAGTCAATGTAAGGATTTATTTTGTTTGTCTATGATTATTTATTACAAAGGTTTGTTTCCCTTTCCCCCCAAAAGGATTGCCCCCCTTCCCCCAGATCAAAGGAGGTGGAAGGAAGAAAAAAAGTAATTTTACTTGAAAAAATAAAATAAAATGGTTGAACTAGATGGTCTCTTACAGACTCTTCTGTCTATAAGTTTAAATAAATGGTTTAAAATAAGGCTGGTTAGGTTTGAAAAAGCAGAAAAAAAGATTCCCCTTCAAGGCTGGGAGGTGGGTTTCCTAGATAATTACTCCAGGTGCCTGGCCAGATCAAAGGTTTCCAGTTTACCAGCAAGCCTGAAAGTGGCACTGCCAACCTCAGCCGATGGAAGCCTCACTTGGGATCACAAGACACAGCTGTGCCCTTGCTACCTCTTTCATCATCACTAGCCAGAACATTCCTGCAAGGGGGAACCTTGCTGGCAGATCTCTTTTTGACCTTGTGTAAAACAGAAGGGGGTCCATTCCTGCTGGTCCCGTGCAGGCTGGATGGTGTCATTAAAGTCGGCAGTTAGATGACCTAAAGGCATCAGGGAGGGGAAGCACTGCACAGCCTGCATTTGCACATCTCTAATTACCAGCACTTTGTTTCCTAAGCTGTTTTGCTTTATCTTCGGGGATCCCTTTGCTTCCAGCCCAGGAGATGAGGCTGGCCACTTCCCAGGGTACTCATGGTCCTTATGCTGTTAGGTTAGCATGGCCTTGGAATCATGGGAGCACAGATTGAGAATTGGAAAGGAAATAGAGGCCACCAAGTCTAACCCCCTCATTTTATAGATCAGGCAACTGAGACTCAAAGCAGTATAGAGATAGGATTTGAACCTAGGTTCCTCATGCCAAGTCAAGTTAATCATGTATATTCAATATTCCTGCCATGGTAGTTGGTCTTGGTGAACTACTCTCACTTCCAGGAAAATCCTTGGATTTTACCCAAGGTAAAAGTCTGGTCTTTCCTGGTCATGTAGGAAAAAAACAAACAAACGAACAAACAAAAAATACAATTAGGGCAAAAAAGGAAGCTCGTTTGCTCTTTCTACACTAGAATATCTTGGCATTGGAGTCTAGAAACCTGAGTGTGAACCCCACTTCAGAAACCCGTTAGAGGGATGACTTTGCTAAAGCACCTAGCCTTTGAGCTTGTCCCCTCATTTATAAATCGGAGGTAGTAATAGTTACACTTCTTCTTTCCTAGGGTTGTCTGAAGAAAACACTTTGTAAGCGTTCAATGTCAATTAAATGTGAGTTGTTATTGTTAATACTGCTTAATGCATAGGATATGCATAGAATGGTGTATTCGATAGTAGGGTTAATAACATTTACTGGCTAATGTCCCAGAACTTTCTTGACTCTTTCTGCTCATTTAAATCTCTCTCAATCTGGCTCTAGCCTAGTTCATTTCACATTCATCCCCTTCCTATACTCATTGCCAAACTGGTTTTCCTGCTGTCCCCAAACTCAGCATTCTGTCTCCCATGGGCTCTCTCTGGAATACTCTCCCTCCTCACCTCGATGCCTTAGGATTCTTAGATTCCTTAAAGCTTCAGCTTAGGTGCCCTGTCTTAAAGAAAGTCTTTCCAATTTTCCTTCTTATTAATGGTTTTTCTATCCTCAAGTAATCGAGAATATGTTTTATCTGTTTATGTGTGGTAGCATGTAGATACTGGACTCAGCAGAAAGGCTTCCTGAGGGCACATTGTTTTAGTTTTGTCTTTATATCCCTCAGGATCAGTACAGTGCCCTGCAGATAATACATGTTTACTAAATCTTGGATGTGGGCAGCTAGGTGGCAAAGTGGATAAAGCAGTGGGGCCTGAAGTCAGGAAGACCTGATTTCAAAACTGACAGACACTCACTGTGTGACCCCATAGAAGTCACTTAACTCATTTTGCCTCAGTTTCCTCATCTGTAAAATGGGCTGGAGAAGGAAATGGCTAGCTACTGCAGTAAGTTTGCCAAGAAACCCCAAATGAGGTCATGAAGAGTCATATACCACTTAATGATAACAACAATAAAAGCTTGGATGGGGTGGTATTTGGGGGGATTTTGTGTCCCTGAAGCATAAAAGTAAAACCTCCCCCCCACCTTTAAGCATAAAAGTAAGTAACTGTAACCAACTTTAAACAATCCAGAATATTTTTGGATTACATGGAAAAGAGACAGAGTGGTAATTAAACCCCTAAAGTTGGCCACAGTGTGATACCGAAGAAGCTCAGCAGGATGCTAGAATAACAAACTGTAGCCTGGGAAGTCCATGCAGAGATCTCTTTACTCTTCGGATTTACCCATGAAACTCCTGTTTAGTGCTCTCTAGAGTTCCATAGGCACTTTTCTCTGTGACTAGACTAAGATGCTTTCTCAAGCTGTTCCCCATGAACATAGAGAGCACAATAAGGAAGAATTTGGGCAAGACATCTAAATTGAAATGGAGGAATTTTGGTCTGATGTCGTAATTGAAGCAAAACAATTTCATACCCCAGTCTCTCCCCCCCTCCACCCACACCCCAAAACCCCTTTTATTCTTGACTGTCTGGAAAAATGAAAAACATAGAAATCTCCCCAATGTCTATTGAATCAATGAATTGGAATTATTTCATTCTTTGAGTATCTTTTTTTTAAACAAATGCTTTATTAACTTCTGTTTTACATCATTCATTTCCGCCAGATTTTGAGTTACAATTATTTCCCCCCCCTGTTTTTCCCCTACCCACCCTTCCAGAATAGCAGTCCCACAAGATATTGCTTCCTCCAATCTGCTCTCTCCCATATCTTCTCCCATACCCCCTTCGACTTTTCCATTAGAGGAAGGTGAATCTTTGTGTCCCAATGCCTGCACATCTTATCTACCAATTACAAGCAAAAGAGTATTAATAGTAGTATTTATATATATTTGAAACATTTAATCTTAAAACCTTGAATTTCAGATCCATTTCCTTCCTCTCTTGTCACCCATTCCCTCTGGGAAGATAAGTAATTCAGTATATGTTGTACATGTCTAGCTATGCAAAACATTACCATAGTAGATATATTGTACAAGGCTGCTTGTAATTCCCTCCCACTCATCCTACCCCCCACCTGGTCCATTCCCTACTTGATCCTGTCCCTCTTCTATAGTGGGTACTTCCAACCTCCCCTCTCCCCAAGGATGCCCTCCCATCCATCATCCCTCCTCTCATCCCTCTCATCCCTATTCTGCTGTAGGTTGAGATATCCCACTTAGTATGTATGTACACATTCTCTCCCAGAACCAAATTCAATGAGAATATGGTTTTGCCTTTTTGCCTTCCTATTCTTCCCCTCCCTTGCAACCACTTCCCCTTGCTTCTTCTATATGAGATAGTTTACCCTACCCTGTCTCTCCCCATCTCCTCTTGCCACTTTCCTCTCTCACCTCATAATTTTACCCCTTAAGTATCCTTCCTTCTCAACAAATTCAACCTATGCCCTATATCCATGTATAACTGTAAACATATATATACACATTCACATATGTATTCATATGACCATACACCCTTCTTCCATTATTTTCATAGTGAGAAAGATTTCATCAGTCACAGTTATTGTTTTTCCATATAGGAATGTAAATAGTTCAACTTTGATAAGTTCCTTTTGATTTCTTTTCCCTGATTACCTTCTCAGTCATCTCTTGCTTCTTCCGTCTGGACGTCAAATTTTCTATTCAACTCTGGTTTTTTTCCTCAAGAAAATGGACTTGAAAGTCCTCTATTCCACTGAATGACCATATTTCCCCCTGAAACAAAATACTCAGTTTTGCTGGGTAGGTGACCCTTGGGTTCATTCCCAGCTCTTTTGCCCTCTGGAATATCATATTCCATGCCCTTTGATCCCTCAGTGTAGAAGCTGCCAGGTCCTGTGCTATTCTGATTGTGTTTCCACAATGTTGAAATTGTTTCTTCCTGGCTGCTTGTAGTATTTTCTCCTTGATCTGGGAGTTCTGGAACCTGGCTATAATATTCCTAGGAGTTTTCTTTTTTGGGATCTTTTTCAGGAGGTGATCTGTGGATTCTTTCAACCTCTATTTTGCCCTCTGGATCTAAAACATCAGGGCAATTTTCCTTGAGAATTTCTTGAAGGGCGATTTCCAGGTTCTTTCTTTGATCATGGCTTTCAGGTAGTCCAATAATTTTTACATTGTCTCTCCTGGATCTATTTTCCAGGTCAGTGGTTTTTCCCATGAGATATTTCACATTGCCTTCTAATCTTTCATTTGTTTGGATCTGCTTAACAGTATCTTGATATCTCATCAAGTCATTAGCTTCCATTTGCTCCAGTCTAACTCTGAAGGAATGGATTTCCTCAGTGAACTTTTGAGATTCTTTTTCCATCTGGCAAATTCGACTTTTTAAAGCATTCTTCTCCTCATTGTTCTTTTGGGCCTCCTTTGCCATTTGAGTTAGTCTATTTTTTAAGGTATTGTTTTCCTCAGTCAGGCTGTTGACCCTCATTTCATACTTTTCCTGCATCCTTCTCATTTCTCTTCCCAGTTTTTCCTCCACTTCTCTTATTTGATTTTTAAAGTCCTTCTTAAGGTCCTCTATGGCAACCCGCTCATGTTTTCCCCTGGGGATTTTGGAGCAGGACTTCTGACCTCACAGCCGTCTTCTTGCTCTATGCTTCGATCTTCTTTGCCCCCAAAGTAGGAGTCTAAGGTT
Organism: Gymnobelideus leadbeateri; assembly: GCA_011680675.1. NCBI lineage: Eukaryota > Metazoa > Chordata > Mammalia > Diprotodontia > Petauridae > Gymnobelideus > Gymnobelideus leadbeateri. The sequence goes on from WOXC01007538.1 coordinate 89,903, forward strand.
GCATTTTTCTGTTTAATTTGTTTCCTTTGCCTTGGCATGTTGCCACTTAATTACTTGACTTTTGGGTTTGTTGGCACCTTATGGCCTGGCATCAGACGGGAATTTTTATCCCGAATGTGTGTGTGGGGGGCAACTTCCATTTCAGGTAAGCTGGAAACCCACCCACGACCTCCACCCCAGATCATAGTCCAGATCCAGGGAGGTTAAAGCAAGAGCGATTACCCCCCAAGACTGATCGCTGGATCTCCTTACAGTTCGCAGGCCAGGAGCTGGAGCTGCCTCTGAAAACTACAAAATGGCATGTCTCCTCAGCAGCTTCTATCCCCCAGGGGAGGAAGCCGACCCGTTCCCCAAATACTGGTACCAAAGTCCATAGGGCACTATCGCCACAGCTGCTGGTGTTCTGGGGTCTCTGGCCGGCTGCTGGCCCTGCAGCCCTGGGGCTAAAACTGTGACTCAGGTGGACCTGTGCTCGGCTCCCTGTGCACTGCTCGTTGCGCTGCTAGCGCTGCACTGGTCCTTCCTGCAGGGCTGCTGGGCTGTCCTCAGCGGGAGGTTAGCTTCTCTGTGTTGTTCTGTGGGTGCTGGGGCTCCAGAAGTTGTTCAGAGTCCCCTTTTACATAATTTGGAGGTAGTCTGGAGGGAGAGTGGCTTGGACACGCCGTTTCTACTCCTCCATCTTGGCTCCACCCCCCCCCCCTTGAGTACCTTAAAATGACTTGGCACACTTCTCTGAGGTTTGTATGTGTTTTCAGAGAATGTAAGTAGGGTTCCTAGACTGAAGCTTTATCTCTGGTCAAAAATTTAAGATTTGCTTAAAGTATCTTTTGAGTATTTCACCATTTCACATAATCCTTCTCCTTTCCCACTTCCCCACATGCTGCTTTCCAAGTACAGAAAATTTCTAGTTACAAGTTTGGCTGAAGAGGATTCAATTAGTAACTTTAGAGAAGACAGTATCATAATTTCCTGGTGAAAGTTTTATTCACCAATATTTCTGTATTCATTTTAACTCTTACTAAAAAGCTACAAGAAGGAAAGTGAGAAAGGAAGAGGGGGAGGGAGGAAATAGAAATTAAACTACATATATATATATATATATATATATATATATATATATATATATAAAATGTAAAGAAGTATAAAGAAAAATATAGGAAATAAAATAGCTTCTTAGTCTTAGATTGCAAGCTTTCTGAGGGCAAGTGTTCTATTTTTATATTGGCACCCTAGCTTTTAGCACAGCGCCTTGTACACACACACACACACACACACACACACACACACACACACTCACACACACACACATACACACACACACACTCACACACACACACCCCACTCTTAACAGATACACATTGAATTATAGGTGGGCAAGCAAAAATAATTTCCAGACATATTTATTGCTTTGTTTCAAATCTAGCTGCTCAGTTTCTGAATTTCCGCCAGAGTGTATGCCTAAGGTGTTCTATTCTTCATATCTCTTCCACTGGCTCCTCCTGACTTCCTGCCCCTTCTGCCTTCAATTAAAAAAATGATTGAACTTTCTGGTTCTATGGAGGAAGAGGAACAAGAAGAAGAGAAAGAAGGAGAAGGAGAAGGAGGGGAGGGGGGAAGGGGAAAGAAGAGGAAGAGGAAGAAGGATCTAGACTCCCTATTGTATCATCATTTCCTCCCTATTCCCAATTCTTTATTTTAGATTTTCTTCCTTCTGATTTATAGTTTAATCAGGGAGGTGGAATAATCTGAGTGTGAGAGTTTGAATTATGCCTTTTCCATTAATATACTATGCTACCTTGAAAATGTGTGAATTTCAGAAAATGGGAATAATCATGCCCCCTTACCCCAGCAGGATGGCAGAGTGGTGTAAATGCTGTCAAGTTCTTTGGAAATAAAGGAAATGTGTGTTTATCCAGCATAGTTGTGGGATCAGGTGCCTGGATTAATCAAGTATGCTTGTTTATAGTTACCATATGTAGCATTTTTAAGGAATTAAAATATGATCAAACACACCTACCATTAAGCCTCAACAGAGAGTAATGAAAAGCTTGGTGTAACTAAGAGTTGTGAGCCTGGGTGGCAGGTAACTTACCATCTAGTCCCAGCTTGTCTACTAACAATAACTGACACTGATATAAGTCTTTCAAAGTTGCAAAGTGCTTTACATAGATGATCTGAGTTGACCCTCACAATAGTCCTAGGAGGTAGGTACTTCAGGCCCTCTTGTGGCCAGATGACAGAGCATAGAGTGGAACCCATCATGTCCAGTCCTCATCATTTTACAAATGGGGAAATGGAGACCCAGAGCTGTGAAGTAACATACCTGTGATTACACAGGTTAAGTGACTAGCCCAAGGTCACACAGCTAGTTTGTGTGTGTGTGTGTGTGTGTGTGTGTGTGTGTGTGTGTGTGTGTGTGTGTCAAGTGTCTGAAGCTGGATCCGAACCCAGGTCTTCCTGACTCCAGGGCCAGTGCTCTATTCACTGTGCTGCCTAGCCACCCCAAGTAGAGAGAAAATTTGATAGAAAAGATGGAAGGGGATGAGATCAAAGCTGTTTGTTGTTTTCCACAAAAGTAAATCTATTTCACTTCTTGAAAAAGATGTCTATACTATATACCTTCATTTCCTCTCCTCTCATAATCATCTGACATAAGCAATCTGACCTTTTCTACCTCATCCCTCCTGTTTTCTCTCTTCTTAGTGACATCACCAACTCCCATGGGGTTCAGTTATCATCTCTAGATTAATCCCAGATCTATCCTGACTATATCTGTATCTGAGAGATAACTGAGTCTCTTGAGTTGCACTTCCATATCACAAACACCTTATTGTCTATTTTGAATGGGATGTTCTATAGCCATCTGAAAATTAATGCCTAAAACAAAGTTCATTACATTTTACAACTGCCCCTCCCCCCCAAATCTAATCCTTTTCCTAACTTCCCCATTACTATTGAGGTCACTACCATTCTTCCAAATGCACAGGTACACAACTTTGGTATCAGTCAATCAGACAAGTCAACAAGCATTTATTAAGCACCTACTCTATCAGACACTGAGCAAGGTACAGAGTTACAAATTCAAAATATAAAGCAATCTCTGCTCTCAAGGATCTTACATTCTATTGGGGGTAGAGGGGAAAAGACCACAAGCACATTTATAAAGTAAGTAGATGATAAATATGGATGAATATCAAGAAGTTTAATACAGTATAGTTCAGAGTGACAATAGAGATTGTGGGAATCTGAAGGAGGTATGGAAGCTTCCTCCTGAAGGAAGAGAAGGATTCCCTGAGGAGGGTGTGAGAAGGAAGAACATTTCATGCACTGGGGTAGCCAATGGAGAGGTGACACACACAATTTCTCACTCTTCCTTACCCAGATCATTCAAGTCATTTGCCATATTTTGAACATTTCTGTCTCCACAACATTTCTCAAACATATTCCCTGCTCTCTGCTTACACAACTCTAGGTCAGATCCTCATCACAAGGCTCTTAAAATAACATCCTGAAGTGTTCTCCATGTATCAAATGGCTGGCTCCTGGCTCCAAATTATCCTTCACACAACTTCCAGGATGGTTTTCCTAAAATTCAGGTCTAACCATGTCACTCTCCTGCTCAGTAATCTCCAGTGTCTCCCTATCACCTCTGGACCAAATAAAAATGCTGTCATTTAAGGCTACTCGCATCCTGTTTCTGTTTTACTTTTGTTAGCCTCATTACACAAAACTCCCATGCCCAGTATGGTCCAGCCATACTGGTCTATTTACTGTTCCTTACATGGAGCTCTATCTCCTGTGTATTTTGCACTGGCTGGAATGCATTCCCTCATGCCTGGGATGCTGATCCCCTTCACCTATGCCTCTTGGCATCTCTATTCTTCAAGCCACAGCTCAAAAACCTACTCTTACCTAAGTCCTTTCCTATTTCCCCCAGCTGCAAGTGTCTCCCCACCCAGTAGGTTACTTTGTATCTTTTATGTGTTTCCTTTGTATGTGTATATGTTGTCTTCTTCTATAAACTGTAATCTCCTTGAAGGCAGGCACTGATTCACTTTTGCGTCTATTTCCTTAGCACCTAGCGTATTGTGGATACTTAATAAATGCTTGTTAATTAATAGATTTTCTTAGAAAATATAGTCATGACAAAGGGATCCAGATTGTATATAGCTAGATATATTTTGTCTTAACCAGTGAAGTATCCTTGAATGGCTAAAGATAAAAAGCAAATTTCATACATCATATCTCATTTTTCATTGACTTAAAATGATCATTTCAGGGATGAATTATCTTTACTTCTATTTGATCTTTAAGTTGTCATGGCCATTTCATTTCTCTGATTGTTCCTGGTCAGCCTTCCTTTCAAGTAGTGAATGATTTGTAAATAGTCATTTAAATGGGGCTGCTGAGGTACCATTTTCAGGAAGCAAATCCTTCTGTATATTAAAGAATTTTTTTTATAATTAGAATAATATTAGACTTTCCTATATTGGACAGAACATTAACAATGGTGGAATATATGGAACTGTGCCCCAAGACATTGAAATTTAGAGGGAATAAAAATTTAACGTAGTCTTTCAGCTATGTAAAAGCTACCCTGGTAAATAATTCTCTACCTTAAATTGAATTTGCCTTAATTACTTCTTGTATTATTTTCACTTCCTGAATTACAAAATTAGTTTGAGAGTACCTTTCCTGCTGCTTATCCTAGGGCACTCCATATTATCTGCCCCAGGCCCCAGAATTGCTAGTTATTTCTATAATGTTGAGTTTTATTAAAATGGGAGAATATCTGTTCAGAGGGAGTGTGGGACATTCATCACCATAATGGATAACAGGAAGGTGGAGGATATCTACCTCTTTTTATTGGCATAGAATAAAACAATAATTCAGTCCATGATGGCTTCAGGATAATCATTCCTAGATTAAGAGGGCTTGGTTGGGTGGCCATCCTAGTATGATCTGGTCACAGAGTTCTGTAATTCTGACCATTGTGATACACCTCCCAGAACTGAGACAATCCTCTCTCCCACTGAGCCACCTAGAACAAAATGCCAGCCACTCTTTCCTCTGTGAAGTGATTTGAGAGAAAGCTCTTTTGACAAACATGCTGTAGTTTAATTAAAGTTTAGCATTTCCTACACAAAGGAAGGAACTGATAATATATTATTATGAACTTGCCTGCTTAGATAAATAAAGCCACACAGTGGAAATAGCAAAAGATTTCCATTGAAGTCACATATTATTATTCCACCCATTTTGCCTTGTTTTCCCTGGCAACATTCAGCATGTGCCCCTCCTTTCAATCTTATGTCTCCAGAATTAGGCAGAGAGAATTCCAGAACCCAAAATGGTGGTAGTTGGCTTGCTTCTCTTTCATCAACACACTGCTAGCTTAGCTCCTGAAATCATGGGATCACATATATGGATACTGAAGGGAATCAAGGAAGCCTCATAGTTCAATTCTCTCATTTTATACATGGGGAAACTGAGGTACAGGAAGATGATGTGATCTTCAAGGTCCCACAGGTGGTAAACATAGAAGTAGAATGGATTTTGTGGTTACTTTTTCCCCTTACAAAGTTTTCTTATTGGAAGATGAATGACAAGATCCCTATGTTCTTCACACCCTTGAGACTTTGGAAAGTGACTTACTGTTTAACAGAGAATCAGTCCTAGAGAAGTGGTCTCCCCATCTTACCTGAAAAGTATGTTGAATAGTATACCAACTACAATACACATTTACAAAATATGTACTCTGTGCTAGGCACCATACTAAGTACTAGGGATACAAAAAAACAAAACAAAACAAAACAAACAAACAAACAAACCCAAAACCAAAAGACAGCTTTTGTCCTCAATGTGCTTATAATATAATAGGGGGACAACATGCAAATGAGTATATACAAAGCAAGATGTATACAAAAAAGGTAGGAAATAATTAACAGAGAGAAAGTAGTGAATTAAGGGAGGATGGGGAAGGCTTCCTGTAGAAGGTGGGATTTTAGTTGGGACTTAAAGGAAGCCAGGGAGGTCAGTGGTTGGAGTAGAGGAGGGAGAGAATTCCAGACTTAGGAGATTGATTTCTGTGTCCCTGATAATAATCCAGTAGTCTCTCAAAGTGTAACCCATGTGGCCTAGCCCCATAAAGACAGGAAAAAAATGGGAATGGGGAAGATAGATAAAGAAAACATCAAACTATGATCTTTTTTGTTAAGATTAGCCTCAGGGGAAGATGAACCTACCTACACTCCACCAGAAGTATCTCAATTACTGACTTTTAAGCTGATGTTTGAGATTCCAGGAGTTTCGAGTCTTTTGGTTATGACTTTGTCATCTGTTAAAATAGAAATATGCCTGGTAAGAGATAGCACATTAAGTGTATCAATCACTTATATTTCAGTATGAATCTGTAGTAGATGATCCTTTCTCATGCAACAGCTAAGAATAACTTTTTAAAAATATTAAATATTTCCTAATTACATGTACGTTTTTAACAGTAATGTTTTTAAAAATTTTGACTTTCAAATTCTTTCCCTCTTTCCCACCCCTTCTTCTTTGAGAAGGCAAACAATATGATACTGATTACACATGTGAAATCACACAAAGCACATTTGCACATTAGCCACATTGCAAAGGAAAACAGAAACAAAATAAAACAACACAAATAAAGAAAATTTTAAAAAGTGTATTTTTTTTTAAAGCAATTGGGGTTAAGTAACTTGCTCAAGGTTACACGGCTAGTCATTATTTATGTGTGGGTGCTCATTTTCTGAGGCCGGTTTTGATCCCAGGTCATCCCAACTCCGAGGCCAGCACTCTTACTCACTGCGCCACCTAGCCGCCCCTAAAAAGTGTATTTCAACCTACATTCAGAGATCATCAGTTCTTTCTCTGGAGGTGGATAGCATTTTTATAAAAAATCCTTCAGAATTGTCTTAGATTACTGAGAATAGCTAAGTCATTCACAGTTGATCATCATACAGTATTGCTCTTAATATGTATAATGTTCTTCTGGTTCTGCTTTCTTCACTTTGTATCAGTTCCTATAATTCTTTCCCAGGTTTTTCTGAAATCATCCTATTTGTCATTTAGTATTTCATCTAGTATTAGAACAAGGGTCTCTGATAATCTCTTTCTACAAGTTGCCATCTCTGACTTGGAGACCTCCCAAAGCTGCTGCTACTTCTGTCTCCAGCACCTGGTCCCACCACTGGTGTTTCATCCATGTGGGTACTGCGTCAACTTCTTCTCCCCTGTTACAAATCTCTCCTTCAATCTATGTTGTGTTGGGCTTCAGATATGTCTCACTCTGACTTTTTATTGGCTCTGCCACTCCAGGATTCAATTTGAGGTGTTATTTTACAATTGTTGGGGATGTTGGAAGAGCTCAGCTGAGAGCTTTCTCTACTCTGCCAGCTTGACCCTGCCCCTCGGAAGTCCCTAAGAACAGCTTTTAATGACATTAGGCAAAGCAAGTGAGTCACTGGCAGAGTCAGAAGGGGTTGTGGGTATCTGGTTCTGGGAGAGTGGTACTGAAAGGGGGGAGGGAAGGAAAGAATGCTGAAGACAAATGTTTTTGACTTTGGAATCTTGCCTATTTACTACTCTGCCTCTTCTTCTTGACCTGAACTTACCACTTGTTCCCATTAACACTTCTTCCAGAGAATTTGCCCGATGGAAGGTGAATAACTTGGCTCTGGAAAGAAAGGACTTTTTCAGTTTACCATTACCCCTCGCCCCAGAATTCATCCGGAATATCCGCCTCCTGGGACGGAGGCCCAGCCTACAGCAGATTACAGAAAACCTCATCAAAAAGTATGGAACTCATTTCTTACTCTCCGCAACTCTCGGAGGTGAGTAAGCAGTCTCATTGACTGATTGCCAGGTCATAGTTTGAAGGGTTTTATAAGCATGAGAAATTATCTCTAGTCATCACTTTTCCTTCTTGAAAATATAGAGTGAATTAAATCACATTGAATCAAATAAGATTTTCTAATGTGTTTTGTGGTGGGGGGGGGGGGGGGAAGTGCAACATCACCTTAGGAGAACATTAGCATATGTGTGAGGATGTTTGGAAGATTTATGTATGCTGAGAAAATAGAGAAGAGGTAGAGGGAGCAGGTGATAAGGAAGGATCAAATTAGTGAAATTTGAAATCAGAGCATCTTTTTTTTATTAGGTATGATTTATTGTAATCACTTCTTAATGCATATTAGGTTTGTTTTGTTTTGAAATGGTTATCAAAATATTTTTCTTAGTTTACATCATTCATTTCCACAAGATTTTGAGTTACAAATTTTCTCCCCAATTTTCCCTACCCACCACCCCAAAACAGCAGTCCCACTGAATATCGCCTCCCCCAATTTGCTCTCTCCCATATCTTTCTGGTGGATCTCTATGTCCCAGTGCCTGTATATCTCATTTCTCAGTTACATATAAAATTTTAATAATAATATGTATGTATATTTTTAAGCATTTTATTTTAAAACTTTGGATTCCAAATTCTTTCCCTTCCTCCCTTGTCACCCACCTTCACTGGGAAGATAAGCAATTCAATATAGTTTGTACATGAGTAGCTACGCAAATCATTTCCATAGAGGACATATGAAATCAGAACTTCTTAATCTGGGGGGGGGTATGTAGTTAGACACTAGTTTTATGACCCTGGGCAAGTCATTTAGCCTCTGATTTAGTATACCTTGTAGATAATAATAACACTTACCTCCTAGGGTTGTCGTAAGAGCCAAATAAGATAATATTTATAAAGCTCTTGACACATAATAGGAACTTTATAAATGTTTGTTTCCTTCCTTTTCTTTAACTTGTTTTAAAAATATTTTTTATTTCTTCTTTTGGCATATTTTTATTTCAATATAATTTTATTTGTATTATCTTCCTTTATAATTCAATGCATTTTATTTTATGCAATCAACCATATTTTTTTTCTGATAAGGGAACCATAGGCTTTTCTAGGCTACAATGTTATAAATATACCAACAATAACAATGATAATAATAATAAAGAACATTTGTTCTAAATTATTCTAAGGCCTCTGTCAGCAGGGGGAGCTGACATTTTTCTCTGAGGTGAATTCTATAAGGATGGCCTATCAGTCCCTTGTATCCTGCTTCCTGCAGGTGTGGATTATTGCCTAGCAACAGAGAAAGCAATCCTTTGTTGTGTTTGCAGCATGAGGCTTAGTAAGGAATTGCAATCAGATCCTTATGTCCCTTAGGCACCTGGGGCCCTGGGATCTGTCTTTTCCCAAATGGGGAGAGCCAGGATCTCAATAGAGGTGGCATCCACACCTCCTCCAGAAGGAAAGAGAACATTTGTTATTGCCTTGGGCTTTCAGGCTGAAAACTCAGGAAAGAGTTCCCCAAGGAATCCAGTCATGTCTCTACATGATGGATGTATTTGGGGTCAAAAGATTCAAGTTTCTGAGTTCGGAAGCTTCCTATGGGAGAAGGAGGCATCCTGGGGGAATGCCCAAGGACAAAACTCCTGTCTCACCTGGAACTGTGCCATAAAGGTATCACTTGAAGTCCTACAAATGATACCATGAGAATGAGCTCTTGGGAAGTTAAAGTCAGAAAACCAAAGGAAAGAAGCTAGTGCTTTAAAATTCTATATACCTAGGAGCAGAACTCAACGTCACTAAGGCAGGATATTGAGAACATTACCTGGACCTGTCTAGTGCATAGATTCATTCATTGTTGGAGCTGGAAAGGATCCTAGAAATTTATCAATCAGACAATCAGCAAGCATTTATTAAACACTTGTTATGGGCCAGACACTGCTTGCTAGATGAGGAAGAAGCAAAGGCAAAAGTGATGTAATCTCTGTCCTCAAAGAGCTTACCATCTAGTTAGAGAATAGGTGGTAAAATTAATCAAGGGTTGGGTTTAGGTAAAGTGGGAGCAGTGATAATAACAGAAAAAAATGTTTTAGAAAATAGAATAGTAGGGGTGGCTAGGTGGCACAGTGAATAGAGCACCAGCCCTGGAGTCAGGAGGACCTGAGTTTAAATCTGGCCTCAGACATTTAACACTTCCTAGCCATGTGACCTTGGGCAAGTTATTTAGTCCCAACTGCCCTGCCTTCCCCCCTCCAAAAAGAAAAAAAATAGAACAGTAGAGTTGAACTGGTTAATTCATTAAAATGTTTGAGATTGAGGAAAAAAAAAGCATAATCAGAGCAAAGGCTTGGGAGAGACCTGAAGGGTTGAATAACTAAATGTTATAGCCATTGGAGTTTATAATAAGGATGAAAATTAGGTTTAAGAGAAATAAGGCATACAAAGAGATGATCATGATGATTTTAATAGCAGCAGCTAGTATTTATGTGGTACCTTAAGGTTTAGAGAGTGATTTACAAGTATTAATTCATTTTGTTTTCAAAACAGTTCTGGAAGGGAGGTGCTATTATTATCCCCATTTTCCAGATAAGTAAACTTAGGGATACAGAAATGATAGGAAATGTTGACTGGATAATGGGATGTCAAAGTTATTCAGCAAGGTAGGGAAAACTTGGAAGTGATGGTAAGATCAAAGATGTGACTATTCCCATATATATGAGGGAGGGCAGAGTAGTAAGTCATAGGAATGGAGGATGCTGAGGAACTGGGAAGTTAGGGTGTTCTGTGTTGAAGTATAAGGGTAAATCTTAGGTAAAGAAGGAGATTTTTAAAAGACAGGAGAGTATATAAAGTAAGAGAAACATTGTAAGATGATCAGCTGTGAATGACTTAGCTATTCTCAGCAATACAGTGATCCAAGGCAACTCTGAAGGACTTATGATGAAAAATGCTGTCCATCCCCAGACAAAGAGTTGATGGTGTCTGAACACAGACTGAAGTGCACTGTTTTTGCTTTATTTTTCTTGAGGGTTTTATTTTATTTTTTTTTGTCTTCTTTTTTCCCCTAACATGATGAAAATGGAAATGCTTTGCATGACTACACATGTATAACCTATATCGGATTGCTTGAGGCAGAGTGGGGAAGGAGGAAGTGAGAGAATTTGGAACTCAAAGTTTTAAAAAACAAATGTTAAAAATTGTTTATACATGTAACTGGGGAAAAGAAAATATTCAATAGCTTTAAAAAATCATTTTAAAAAAGAAAGGAAAAACAGTAGGATGGCCTGGGGGTCAAATGATAATAGCCATTAGGATCTGAATTGGGTGACAAATTTGGTTAGAGTGGATGTTAAGTTGGTTTGTACCAGCTCTCCAATCATATTAAATGACAAACTGAGACCCAGAGAAGTCAAGTACCTTGCCCAAGTTAATGGTTTATCTTAAGCACTATGGAACATAGTGAGGTAAAATCAGAAGAGCCTTCTGGAATGGGGAGAACATTTAGCTAATATCAGTTTTCAGGATATTTTTTGGCATTTCGTTATACCTATAGACATCTTAAGAGCCAAGAAACCCATGAGTAAGGGAAACTGGCTTTGAATCTAACATTTCCATTTTAGAGGGAAAGAAGAGGCAAAGGGAAGGTGACTTTCCTGATAAATTCCTTTTCACTCAGATTGTGTCTATGTGGCAACTCCTCCTACCTGGGAGTGATCTGCTAATTCCTGAATGTTAAAAGTGCCACCCCTTAGCATCTTATTATCAGATGCTGATTGGGGATTAATGGAATCCTGTTCAGATTGTCCTGAATAGAGAGCAGAGAGTGGGTGTGTTTTTACTGGTACATGAAATATGAAAGGGAAGGAAAGTCATACCAATAGGTTGTGGTTGTTCATGCAGGTGAAGAGTCATTGACCATTTTTGTGGACAAGAGGAAACTGAGCCGGAAAACAGACACAAGTGAAGCTACTGTGGCTGGGAGAAGTGGGAACAGTTCAGCTGTGTCCCTGGAGACCCTACACCAGCTGGCAGCCTCCTACTTCATTGACAGAGAAAGCACACTCCGTCGTCTCCACCACATCCAGATAGCAACAGCTGCTATCAAGGTAATTCTTGGGATATAGAGTCCTTGGGGTCTAGTGAACTACAAGATCCACTGGGTTGATAAAGAAGAGGGGAAAAGACTAGTTTCTAAAGGAAGTCCTAGCTGAGGGATTTCTAAAGCCAACTCCAAAATGCTCTTTTGATCATGTCACTCCTTGCTCTAAGACCTTTAGTGGTTCCCAATTTCCTACCAAATAAAGACCAAACATCTTAATTTAACACTCAATCCCTCCATGCTTTGGGATGTGTGTATGTTTTTGTTTCTTTAATTATATTTTTCTTTGCTATTATTACCTTAGTAATTGTCAACAAAACACAAACATTCCAATATACAAAGAAGAGAAAAAGTGGATGATGTATGAAATTATGAAGTTTTTGTATAGTTTATTTTTAAAAGTGTGTGTTAAATTTTAAAAGGTATTAACAGAATTATCTTGTTCGTTTGCCTCCTCTTGTAAATTTCTCTTTGGTGTACTCTCTTTTATGTTTTATTGATGTGTTCTCCTTCCTGCCTTCCATTCTTCCAGCTATCTCTATTACTTCACACTAACTCATCTCTCCCACTCATCGAAGTCCTCCCTTCTAAAAATATAGTCAAACAAAACAGATCAATCCAATGGCCATATTTGAAAATAAAAATGACATTCCATTCCTCTAGTCTGTTAATTTTCAGACAAGAGGAAGGAGGCACACTCCATCTTCAACCTTCTGAAATCATGTTTCGTCACATTTTTCAAAGTTCTGAAGTCTTTTAAAGTTGTCCTCCTTATTATTGTGGTCATTATGTAAATTATTCTCTCCTGGTTTTTATTATTTCACTTTGTATCCATTTGTACAAGTCTTCTCAAAGTTCTTCAAATTCTTCATTTGTCACTTTTACATTGCAATGTTCAATTTCCCTTACCATTATTTTTTTAGGCTTTATTTCCAGTTTTTTACTGCTACAAGAAGTATTGCTATAAATGTTTTTGTATATATGGTTCTTTTCCCTTTATCATTTTTGCAATATATGTCTAGAGGTGATATTGCTAGGTCAAAATATACAAAATAAACACCAGGCATTTACTAAGCACCTACTCTGTGGGAGCTACTGTTTTAAAAAAAAAAGTGAAATAGTCCCTTAATACTAGATATGGCCAGGGAGAAAACATGTATGTAAATAAGTCTATTCAAAATTGATACAATATAATTGGAGGTGGAACAGAAATACTAACAGCTGAAGGAATTAGAAAAGGTTTCATGTAGAAGACAGCATTTGAGCTGAATATTTAAAGAAACTAGAAATGCTAAGAGGGGGAGATGAGAGGGGAATGGATTCCTGGCATGGAATACAGCCATTATGTAAAGATATAGAGATGAGGGGTAGCTAGGTGGCACAGTGCATAGAGCACTGGCCCTGGAATCAGGAGGACCTGAGTTCAAATGTGACCTCAGACACTTAACACAAAAACGAGCCGTGTGGCCTTGGGCAAGTCACTTAACCCCAATTGCCCTCCAAAAAAAAAAAAGATGTAGAGATAAGAGATGGATTTCCAGGTATGAAGAATATTAAGAGACCAGCTTGGAAGGACTTTTGTGTTCAAGTGGGAGTAATGATAAGATTAGAAAGGTAATCTGGGTACAAATATCAAAGGGCTTTATGTTTTTCCCCACTTAATAGTATTTTATTTTCCAATTACATGTAAGGATCATTTTCAACATTCACTTTTATAAGATTTTGAACTCCAAATTTTTCTTCTCCCCCCATCTTCCCAAGATAGCAAGCAATCTGACATAAGTTATACATGTACAATTATGTTAATCATATTTCTACATTAGTCATGTTGTTAAAGAAGAATCAGAACAAAAGGGAAAAAACTATGAGAAAGAAAAAATAGTGAAAATAGTATGCTTCAATATGCATTCAGACTCCATAATTCTTTCTCAGCATGTGGATAGCATTTTCCATCATACATCTTTTGGAATTGTCTTGGATCATTGTATTGTGGAGAAGAGCTAAGTCTATCAAAATTGATCATTTTATCATGTTGCTGTTACTGTGTCGAATGTTCTCCTGGTTCTGCTCACTTCACTCAACATTAATTCATGTCTTTCCAAGTTTTTTTTCCCCCTCAAATCTTCCTGCTCATCATTTCTTATAGCACAATAGCATTCCATTACATTCATGTAACACAGCTTGATTAGCCCTTCCCCAATAGATGGACATCCCCTCAATTTCCAATTCTTTGCCAGCACAAAAAGAGCTGCTATAAATATTTGTGTACATGTGGGTCCTTTCCCCTTTCATATGGGATATAAACCTACTAGTTATATAGCTAGATTAAAGAGTATGCACAGTTTTATAGCCCTTTGGACATAATTCCAAATTGCTCAATAGAATGATTGGATAAGTTCACAACTCTACCAACAATGAATTAGGATTCCAACATTACCACAATCTCACCAACATTGATCATTTTCCTTTTCTGTCATGTTAGCCAATCTGATAGATGTGAGGTAGCATCTCATAGTTGTTTTGATTTGCATCTCTCTAATTAATAATTTTTTAGATTATTTTTTGTACAACTATAGGTAGGTTTAATTTCTTCATCTGAAATCTGCTTGTTCATATTCTTTTATATTCTTATAAATTTGCCTCAGTTCTCTATATATTTGAGAAATGAGGTCTTTATCAGAAACATTGGTTCTAAAAATTGTTTCCCAGATTTCTGCTTTCCTTCTAATCTTCATGGCATCAAAGGGTTTTAAATGCTAAACTGAATTTTAAATATTTGTTCCTATAGGTAATAGGGAACTAATGGAGTTTATTGTAAAGGGAAGTGGCCTGGTCAGACTTCTACTTTAGTAAAATTACTTTGACTTCTTTGTGGAAGATGAGATTAAATGTTAAGCGTCATAAAGCAAAAGGACTAATTAGAAGGTTATTGCAATAATCTGGGTTAGAGATGCTCAGGGTTTCAACCAGAATGGTAGTTGTGTTACTAAAAACAAGGGAATGGTTGAGAGAGATATTGTGGAGAAAGAAACAACAAGATTTTTTTTTTCTAATTCAGTGCAACAGACATTTATTAAGTACTTATTTTGTTCAAATCTCTGGTCATAAAAAGACAATTAAAATGGTTTCTACCATCAAAAAGTCTTACATTCAGTGGCTTCAAGATGGAGAACAGGCAGCAACTCAACTGATGTCATACAACATTCCCAGATAACTTTAAAATAATGCCTCAGAGCAATTCTAGAGTGGTAGAGCCAACAATGTCAGGTTGAAAAATTTTTTTTCTAGAAAAGGATAATTTAGGGGGTCAGGAGGAAAAGTCTATGAGACCAGGCTGATGGTTGGACCAGATTGTAGTGCACACAGAGGCAAATACCAGCTGCAGGATATGGAGGAGGCTACAACAGTGGCAGCAGCAGGTTCAAGAGCTCTGATTCTACTGATGGTAAGGGAGTCAGACAACTGGTCAAAAAGAGATCATAATGCACTCTTTGCTGACACTGCATTGAGAATCCTGTTGAAATTGCCAGTATGCATTTCTGGATTGCAATCCCAGGGTGAAAAGAAGCTCTAGCACTTGTGGCTACAGGACTGTAAAGAGTGCTTGTGCTTGCTCACGGGGGAGTAGAGGCCCTGGTTTCAATTCTAAGGCAGAAAGGAGTGCTACTCCCTGTGGCTACAAAAAAACAGGGGATCTCATTATAGTTTCAGGGCTAAAAGCAGTACTAGCACTTGTTTCTATAGGAAAACAGAAGTCCATTCCTGGGTAAAGACTAGAGGACAGGGCAGAAGAACAATAATCACACCTCTCCTTAGATCACACCACCTTGGAAACACAAAAAATTTATAGACCCCTAGAATTAGTTCTGAAAACAGCAGCATGAAAAACCTGAAGCTTGGGACAGTGCCCTATCTACCTTGGGAGCTGAGTTCAATTTTAACATGAAGTTAAAGTCAAGAAATAAGCTGGAAAATGAGCAGACAACAACAAAAAACACCCTGTGACAATAAAAAGTTACCATGATGACAGGGAAGATTAACTCAGAAGAAAATGATGTCAAAGCAGCTACAAACAAAGCCTCAAAGAAAAGTGTGAATTGGACACAAGCCCAACAAGAATCCTGGGAATAGATCCAAAAGGAGTTTAAAAATCAGTTAAGAGGAACAGAAGAAAAATTGGAAAGTGAAGTGAGAATGATGCAAGAAAGTTATGAAGAGTGTCAACAGCTTTGTAAAAGAGGCAAACAAAAAACTACTGAAAAAATAACATCTTAAAAATAAATTTGACCAAATGGTAAAAGAAGAAAAAACAAATACACTGAAGAGAACTGCTTAAAAAAAGAATTGGTCAAATGGAAAAAGGGGTATAGAAATTCACTGAAGGAAAAAAAATTCATTAAAAGTAGAATTGACCAAATGGAAAAAAGGTACAAAAGCTAACTAAAGAATATAATTCCTTAAAAATTAGAATTGGGCAAGTAGAAGTGAATGACTCCATGAGAATCAGGAAACAATAAAACAAAGTAAAAAATGAAAAAAATGAAGAAAATATGAAATATCTCATTGGAAAAACAACTCACCTGGAAAATAGAAAATATATTGGGGAGAGATCATTTAACAATTACCTGAAAGCCATGGTCAGAGAAAGAGCCTAGATATTATACCTCAAGAAATTGTCATAGAAAACTGCCCTGGCATCCTAGAACTGGGAGGAGGGAAAAGAAATGAAAAGAATCCACTGATCAGTGGAATGGACTGGGTACACAATATTCAGAAGTAAATGACCATCATAATCTAGTTTGGATAAACCCAAAGATCCAAGTTTTTGGGACATGAACTCACTACTTAAAAAAAATTACTGTGAAAACTAGAAAGCAGTGTAGCAAAAACTAGGTTTTAGACCAATATCTCAAACCATATACGAAGATAAGGTCATAATGGGTACATGATTAGACATAGAGAGTGATATCATAAACAAATAAGAACATGAAAAATATTTTACCTGTAAAATCTATGGGTAAAGGATTTATGATCAAATGAGAGATAGAAAGAAGTACAGGGTATAAAATGGATAATTTTGGTTTTATTAAATTTAAACCAAACAAAATAAATACAGCTAAGATTAGAAAGAAAGCAGCAAATTGAAGGAATTTTGGTTTTACAAATTCCTCTGGTAAATGCCTTATTTCTCAGATATATAAAGAACTGAGTCAAATTTATGAGAATACAAGTCATTCCCTAATTGATAAATGGTCAAAGGATATGAAAAGGCAGTTTTCAGAAGGAAAAATCAAAGCTATTTCTAGTCACATTAAAAAATACTCTAAATCACTACTGATTAGAGAAATGCAAATTAAAACAACTCTGAGGTTCCACCTCATACCTATCAGAATGGCTAATGTGACAGAAAAAGATAATGATAAATGTTGGAATGCATGTGGAAGAATTGGAACACTAATGCAGTATTGGTGGAAATGTGAATGGATCAACCATCCTAGAGAATAATTTGGACCTATGCCCCCAAAACTATATAATGCAGCATGTCTTTGACCCAGTACTGCAACTTCCCATTCTGTATTTCAGAGATATTAAAGAAAAAGGAAAAGGTCCTATATGTACAAAAATATTTGTAGTAGCTCTTTATGAGGTGACAAAGAATTAGAAATTGAGGGCATGCCCATCAATTGGGGAATGACTGAACAGGTTGTGGTATATGATTTTGAAGGAGTATTACTGTGTTATAAGAGATGATGAGCAGGATGCTTTCAAAAAACCTGGAAAGACTTTTATGAACTGATACAAAGTGAAGTGAGGCAAACCAGGAGAACATTGTACACAGTAACAGCAATACTGTAAAATGATTGATTGTGAATAATTGATTCTTAGCATTACAATGACTAAAAACAATTCTCAAGGATTTATGATGAAAAACAGTCTACCTCCATTCAAAAAAAGAACTGATGGACTCTGAATGCAACTTAAGCATTTTTTTTCACTTTATTTCTCTTGCTTTTTTTTTTTTGTAATGTGGCTAATACTGAAAGATTAATGATCCCCTCAGCAGAAGAGGGATGGATTTAGTAGTGAGAGATGAGGACATATTGAATTTATGATTTCAATGGTATATCCAGTTGGAAATATCCAACAGATAGTTGGTGATATGGGCCTGGATCTAAAATTTATGAATATATAGATTAGGCAATCAGCATAGGGATAATAATTAAAATCTTATAAGCTGATGAGTTCACTTGAAAAAAAAAAGAGAAGAGGGGCCAGAATATAGCCTTAGGGTCCATCCATAGCTACTGTGATGTAGATGATAGATTAGTAAAGAAGACTGAGAATGAGTAGCTGGACTGCTTGAAGGAGAACCAGGAGAAAACAGTGTGACAAAACCTCAAAGAACAGCAAAGGAAGAGAGGGTAGTCAGCAATACTAAATATTGCAGAGAGACCCAAAAGTTTGTTGATTGAGATTAGAGAAAAAGTTTCACTTGAGCAATGGGGTCAGACATTGTAGAGGGTTGAGAAGCATATGTAAGAGAGGAGGGAGTAGAGACAATGAGGGTAGATAACTTTTACAAGGAATCTGGTTGTGGATGGAGCAGAAGAAATGTAGGATGCTAGCTTGAATGAATGGTAGGATGTAGAGACAATTGTTTTTAAGGATGCAGAAGACTTGGGAATATCTATAGGCATCTGGGAAGGAACTAGTACATAGAGGAGAGAGATGGAAGATTAAGGAGAGAGGGAATGATTATGAAACAATCTGATGGAACTAAATGGAAAATAAAAGGAATGGCTTTTGCATTTCAATACGATGTACCACAGATTTATTCTTCAGATAGAGGAAATGATTAACTAAAAATAGAATAAAGCAATTATTTGAAAATTTTGAAGTGGTTTTTTTGTTGTTATCATTGTGTTTACCAGATGTTAAGCTGCTGAGAATATGGGAATCAGGAGATTGTAGTATATTGGAGCCTGGAGTGGTAGCTTTTTAATCTGTATAGGATCTTTCCCTTCTTGAGTTCTATTTACTGGAACAAAGACAATAGCAAAATTCAGGAATCTTAGCAGTCTCACTGTGACCAAGGCCGGGGGCTTGCCCAGCATGCTATGCAGTATGGCAATATGTTACATTCTCTGGTAAGTATTTGGGAGTTTCCAATTGCTGGAATACAAAACAATAAAGGAAGGATATGTGTTTTGGCAACAATTATCAAATAACTATTCCTTAAAAGGGATGAGTGAGGTAAAAAACCCACCAAGAAAGACAGAAGTCAAGATGAAGAAATGACACTGATGTGATCCCCTGTCCCAAATTATATATCTCCTTATGGCTTCTATTGTGTCTCTGCTCCCTAAGTTTGGGAATTAATAAAGACTCCATCATTTCACAATTTAGCATATTTTGTCCTTGCTGGCCATTATTCTCTCTATGTGAACTTCATGTCTTATCCAAATTGGGCTTCTTGATATCCCTCAAACATACCCAACGCTGTCTTGTTTCCTTCCTATGCCATTCCCTTTGTTTTTAATTTCTTTTTTCCCATAGCCACATTTTGAAATCCTACCTATTCCACAAGGCCAAGCTGGAAGACATCAAGACATCCTTGATCTATCAGTTATAATTTCTCCCCCTTCAGTGATTCTGCAGTGATTATTGTTTATAATCTGTCCTATAGTACTTATTGTATTTGGCCTTGTATTACATTTGTAGGGTACATAGAGTATCCCCAAAGTCTTAAGCTTAAATCTGTACTAAGACTTTTGGGACACCTGGTATGTTTTGTATTTTCTATTATATAGTAATTCCCTTTAAATCAAAGACTCTGTTGTATTTACCTTTGTATCCTCCACACCCCCTATCAGGGTACTTTGTATACAGTAACTCCTCAATAAGCATTCATTGTACAAATGCATATTAACCTACAGCAAGTTGAACTTCATGAATGAATGAATCTGATAGTTAAGGGTAAGTATTTTTGCTGAGTCAAGGGATCACCCAACCTCAGAGATCTGGTAACCAATGAGTAGAAATGAAAAATCTGGTAGCACTTGACAAAGATAGCCTTATAAGTAGCCAATTGCCCCTATTCCCTGGGAAAAGGATTATCTTTACATTTCTTTGTATCCCTAGCACTCAGAATGGTGATAACAGAGTAAGCACCACAGTAAGGGGGAAAAGACAGAGACACAGAGAAAGACAAAAAGAAACACAGGGAGAGAGAGAGAGGGAGACATGTAGAAGAAAGAGACAATGACAGAAAGCAACAATGAGAGAGTTACTGAGACACAGAGAGGAGGAGATTGGAAAAGACAGAGACAGAGACAGGCACAGAGTTTTGGTATTCCTACTTAACTGGAAAACTCTGTCTATCACTGAAGGGCTAAGTTATAT
Source organism: Gymnobelideus leadbeateri (assembly GCA_011680675.1). Lineage (NCBI taxonomy): Eukaryota > Metazoa > Chordata > Mammalia > Diprotodontia > Petauridae > Gymnobelideus > Gymnobelideus leadbeateri. The sequence goes on from WOXC01007538.1 coordinate 110,266, forward strand.
AAGGTTGGGAGGTTCATCATCAACCACAGACCAGGTCATCAGATGATGGATTTTGGTGGGTGGTTATAAATCATGAGATAATTTACCAAAGCATGGAAAGGTTATGAATCTACATTGATAAAAGAAGCAGTTATGCTGATTAAATAAATAATCAACAAAATACAGTGGGAGAAGCACTGACTTTGGAGTTCACATCCTGCTTTTATTCTCTTTTTTCCCCCCACAAGGCAAAAATCATGTATATGTATTTGTGTGCAGAGAAAGGACTCTTATCAAAGTCTAGTGAGTGACTTGTCCTCCACAGATAGACCTGTATAGTTTCTATGACTTGTAATAGTACTATGAATTATGCCTCAGCAAGGGCTGGGTGGAAGGCATCTGGATTTCCCTCTGTGTATGTTGGTGATCCCTTTCTATTTGTTGTTACTTCTTTACCTATGGCAGCTCTCATTAGGCATTACTTCTTCCTCCTTCCTGTTGTTTTTTATTCTCCATCTTCTGTAATTCAGGTCCCAGCACTGCTGCATTGTTCTCCATAGCTATGCATCCATAGCTCCCTTGTTTTGCAGACATTGGCAGTTCTTCCACCCTCCAGATAATGGCACTTGCCACCCTATCCAGGGAACCACCTCTCTTACACTATTGTCTCAGATAAGTAGGCTATATAGATTGGGGAAAACACACCTCTAGATTAGAATACCTTGATTCTTTAGATGCCTTTACATACAATCATATTTCACAACACAAGCCCTCTCATCTTGAGGTTATTCTCTGGGACTACGGGAATTTTCCGTTCTTGTACTTCTCAAATGAGTCTCTACATTTCAGTCATGGTCCCTCATGGTGACTACATTCTACTAGTGTTCAGTTCATCTCCTCTCTCCCCCAACGTCCAAAAGATATTATCCATTCATATCAGTACCTTCCTCTGTCTTAAAACTCAAGGAACCTACACTTCCTTTCAAAAATTTCCATTGCCTCTCCCAGTACTCCTCTAGGTTAGCTATGTATAGCTGTCAAGTTACTCCTCTAGGTTAGCTATGTATAGCTGTCAAGTTACCCAAAGGGATCTTAGTGAAAGATGGCTCAAAAGGAAAGGTACAGCTAGCTGCTCCAAGTAAAATGGATGGTATTGAGAGGACATACTTCGTTCTTCATTCATAGTTCCCATGGAATGTTAAACAAGTTTCTTTACCTCAATGGGCCTCAGTATCTTTTATCTATAAAGCAAAAGGCAATGGACTAAATAATTCCTTTTAATTTTACATTATTGATTTTGTGATCTTTTGAAATGCTGGAAAGAAAATTTTGAGCCCAAAAGATGGCTTAGAGTTCTGAGTTCCCTCTTTCCCATGCCATCTCCTCAAATGAAGGGCACCATGGATAGCAATGATATTCCCAGCTCCCAAGCCCATGATGAAACTAAAATACGTACAACATTGAATAGATTTGTTACAAAGATTTTGCCTTATAGAATCACATAATCTACCAATTGGGAAGTCTTTGGAAAGCCCTTAGATCTATCCCCTTATTTGACAGATGAGGAACCTGAGGTTCAAAGAAGAATAATCATTTACCCAAGGTTACAAAGCTAGACTTTGGAGTGAGAGAATTATACTATTTCTCCCTCCATAATTAGTATATGGACTTATTTGACCTACAGGTTTAGCTCCAGCTTCCAAAGATGTCCCGCCAGAAGTCTTTGAAATTGTTGTCTTTACTCTTAAATTGCTAACTATTAACTAGCTAATGCTCTGGAATTTCCAACTTGACCTTGTAGCACAATCCATTGTTATGAGCATCTCTGAACATATCACCTTACCTTCACCCTTGCCAATGTCTACTCTTTTGCTGACCCTGCTCAGAACTTGTTTTCTCTCTCTCTCTTTCAATTGAAAACATCTTCCCTGTGACCAACAGAGAGAGCTTTCCACCTGTACAGGCCTCAAGGTATTCCTTACAGCGGGGGTGGGAGTGTGGAGCCTGCTAACCCTCCTCACACCATAAAGGAAAGGCCAGGGGAAGAGAATTTCTGCTTTTTTTCTTGCCTCTCTGAACAGGTAGGTATAAGTTTCCTTGCTAATTTTCCTTCCTCTTATTCTTTACTAGTTTCTTTAGAGTGCTGGGGAGTACATAAAGGACTGTGTAGTTTATAAAGATGGAAGGACTGGGAAGGGAGATAGGCAGGCTCTGTTCTCTACCTGTAGAACATCTTCTACTTCTTAGGTGGGGATGGAGGCAGGAGGAAGAGAGGGGGAATTTAGGAACTGTCTGAACTGATGAGAGAGAAGCTCCCTAAATCTTCTGGGCAGAGCATGATGGTGAGGGGAGAGTTCTGGTATTCCCTCTTCTCCCAAGAGTATCCTTAAAAATGACCTGTCTGAATTCTGCACTACAGCAGAGGTAAGATTAAATTTGTGCTTGTTTTAGCACACCCACCTTCACCCAGGCAGCTCTCCCCAGCCCTAATGTTTGCAATTAGAAAGCTATTTCTCTCTCTGGCTCTTGCTTTTGACAGGGCCCCCCTAGGAAGGGAAAGGAAAGGGGAGTGCATGGGGGAAGGGGAGAGAAGAGGAAAGCAGGGCGGCTGGAGTGAGGTTTTGCAGGCTCCCGTTATTTATGGAAAATTGGACTTGCTAATGAAGGCGAGATTCATCTGGGCTTTCAGAAGGCAGGAAGGCAGGACTCTCTCTGTCAACAGACCAATTAGCACACAATTATTTTCCCTTCCTGAAAGCTTATCAGAGGTTCTCTTTGAGTGTGTGGGTTTGTGCTGCTACAGACACTCTCTTTACCGCTTTATTTGCAGCCTCTTTCTTCCATTGCTCTTGCAGAAAAAAGTCACAGACTCTACTCTTTGTCCCTGATCACCCAGTTCTCCCCAAAAGTCAAATCTTTGATCACGTGTCAGCTTCAAGGTCAGCCCACTTACATAAGCTTGTACTTGAATACTGACTAACAAGGGGACACTCCTTTCCCTTCTTCCTACCTTGCATAGTCTTATTACCTTGCTTTAATGGGGCCACCACTGGACTGCCCTACAGTGATTTCCCCATCTCTCTTAGCCTGCCCTGTCCGGTCAGGTACCTCATACATTGTCAGACTTATGATCTAGAACTTCTAAGCTGGGGTTGAAGCAGCTGTCTCATTTCTCTATGGAGCACAGTCTGATGAAATGAGAAATTGAAAGATCTGCTGGCTTGGGACCCAGTAATGGATTAATGGGCTTCCCTCTTAACCCCCATGGCCCTGATTGAGATCCTGCCAAATGTGAACTAAATGGTAGGGGTCACATTTAGTTTTTCTTCCCCATTCTCCACCAAATTCCTATACTGCAGGAAATAATGTGAACATAAAATACCTTTGTACTTTGTTAGTATATAGTAACAGATTTGCCAAATTATTTCAGACCTACAAAGTACTTCCTTCACAGTAATCCTATGATGTGGGTGCTGCAAATATAATAGTACCTATCTCCATTTTATGGCAGAGTAGATTTAAAACTTCCCCAAGGTCACATAGATGCCCTTCGATCCCTCAGTGTAGAAGCTGCCAGGTCCTGGGCTATTCTGATTGTGTTTCCACAATATTGAAATTGTTTCTTCCTGGCTTCTTGGAGTATTTTCTCCTTGATCTGGGGATTCTGGAACCTGGCTATAATATTCCTGGGAGTTTTCTTTGGGGGATCTTTTTCAGGAGGTGATCTGTGGATTCTTTCAACCTCTATTTTTCCCTCTGGGTCTAAAACATCAGGGCAGTTTTCCTTGAGAATTTCTTGAAGGGTGATTTCTAGGTTCTTTCTTTGATCATGGCTTTCAGGTAGTCCAATAATTTTTAAATTATCTCTCCTGGATCTATTTTCCAGGTCAGTGGTTTTTCCCATGAGATATTTCACATTGCCTTCTAATCTTTCATTTGTTTGGATCTGCTTAACAGCATCTTGATTTCTCATAAAGTCATTAGCTTCCATTTGCTCCAGTCTAACTCTGAAGGAATGAATCTCCTCAGTGAGCTTTTGAGATTCTTTTTCCATCTGGCAAATTTGACTTTTTAAGGCATTCTTCTCCTCATTGCCCTTCTGAGCCTCTTTTGCCATTTGAGTTAGTCTATTTTTTAGGGTGTTATTTTCCTCCATCAGGCTGTTGATTGTCATTTCATACTTTTCTTGCATCTTTTTCATTTCTCTTCCCAAATTTTCCCCCACTTCTCTTATCTGCTTCTTAAGGTCCTCTATGGCCTGTAGCCAGCTTGTATTTTCATTTGGGGCTTTTTGTGCAGGAGTTCTGACCTTACAGTCCTCCTCCATGTTTTGAGCCTCTTTGCCCCTAAAATAGGAGTCCAATGTTGAACTTTTCTGTTTATTTTGTTTTGTTTGCCTAGGCATATTGCCACTTAATTACTTGATTTTTGGGCTTGTTGCCACAGTACGACTCTGCCACCAGACAGGGGAGCTTCCGCCCAAATGTGGGGTCTTCACAACTTCCACCAGTTGGGTGGCCTCTGTAAAGCCTCCACCCACTCTGGCAAGTTGGATACCCACCCCAAACTTCCCCCCCAAGACCACAATCCAGATCCAGTCAGTTTAAAGCAAAAGCGATTAATCCCCAGACTGATTGCTCAATCTTCCTACAGTTTGCAGACCAGGAGCTAGAGCCACTACTGACGCTGCAAAATGGCTTCTGTGCAGCTGTTTCTTCAGCAGCTTTTTACCTCCAGGGGAGGAAGCCACGTGTTGCCCAAATACTGGTCCCAAAGTCCATAGGGCACTAACCTCTCACTTTGTCCTAGGCATATCTGTGCTGATAATTCTGGAATCGCCACAATTGCTGGTGTTCTGGGGTTCCACCAGCCAGCTGAAGGCCTGGCTGCCCTGGGGCTAAAGCCTCGGACCTGGTCTCGGCTCTGTGGGCTGAGCTGTCGGTTCCCAGCGTGCTGTGCTGCCTGCTCTCAGAGTGCTGCGCTGGCCGCTCCCTGCAGGGCTGCTGGGCTGTCCTCAGCAGGAGGTTAGCTTCTCTGTGCCGTTCTGTGGGTGCTGTGGCTCCAGAAGTTGTTCGGAGCTCCCTTTCACATTGTTTGAAATTTGTGTGGGGCAGAGCACATTGGAAATGCTGTTTCTACTCCGCCATCTTGGCTCTGCCCCCAGAGACTCTCTTATTTGATTTTTAAAGTCCTTCTTAAGGTCCTCTATGGCCTGCACCCCGCTCATGTTTTCCCCTGGGGCTTTTGGAGCAGGACTTCTGACCTCACAGTCCTTTTCCCACTCTATGCCCCCAAAATAGGAGTCTAGGGTTGCATTTTTCTGTTTCCTTTGCCTTGGCATGTTGCCACTTGATTACCTGATTTTTGAGCTTGTTGCCACACTATGGCTTTAAGGCCAGATAGAGGAATTTTCCTCCCGAATGTGTGGGGGGCAACTTCCGTTTCTAGCAAGCTGTAAACCCACCCACGACTTCCACCCTAGATCACAATCCAAATCCAGGAAGGTTAAAGCAAGAGTGATTACCCCCCCCAAGACTGATCGCTGGATCTCCCTACAATTAATTGCAGGCCAGGAGCTGGAGCTGCCTCTGAAAACTACAAAATGGCATGTCTCCTCAGGGGCTTCTAGCCCCCAGGGGAGGGAGCCGACGCATTCCCCCAAATACAGGTCCCAATGTCCATAGGACACTATCCTCTTACTTTGTCCTAGGCATGTCTATGTTGATAATTCTGGAGTTGCCACAGCTGCTGGTGTTCTGGACTTCCTCCAGCTGGCTGCTGGCCCTTCCGCCCTGGGGCTAAAACCTCGGCTCACGCGGACCTGGGCTCCGCTCAGCTTCGCTTCCTGCGCTCTGCACGTTGCGCGTTGCCAGGTCCCAGACCGCTGCGCTGGTCCTTCCTGCAGGGCTGCTGGGCTGTCCTCAGCGGGAGGTTAGCTTCTCTGTGTCATTCTGTGGGTGCTGGGGCTCCAGAAGTTGTTCAGAGTCCCCTTTTACATAGTTTGGGGGGAATCTGGGGGCAGAGTAGCTTGGATGAGCTGTTTCTACTCCGCCATCTTGGCTCCACCCCGAGCAAGATCGAGAAAATCTTAATAATATAGATTAAATTTACAAGTATATTCTTTATATACTCCCCTGACACTAGATCAAGTCATTAAACATTTGCTGACACATCCCTGTTCCCTAAATTTAGATATCATAAGGTAACAGTTCTCAAACTTTGTGGTCTCAGGACACCTTTACACTCTTAATTATTGAGGACCCCCTACCAAAAAACTCTCTGTTTATGTGGGTTAAATCTATTGAAATTTAGCATATTAGAACATCTTAGTATTATTTTGAAGATTGTTTTGACTTTAGAGAGACCATCTAAAATGATGTCAGAGAGAACCACTGAAGAGAATTTAAGGAGGGAGGGATAGTTACACTCAAAAGATCACAGGAGAAAAAGAAAGGGACTAGTGGGAAGACCCATGGCTTTAAATATTTATATAAAAATGTCAAAACTTTAGGCACCAAACAAAAGAAACTAGAGGTCCTGACACGGAGGCAAATTTGACCTCATAGGTATCACTCAGAATTGGTGGAATGAAACCAACAACTGAACGATGACCTCGGGTGCTAGTACCTATTTCAAGAAAAATAGTATGGGTAAAAGAGGGTAATGTGATATATAAAAGTGATATTCTTGCAAGGAAAGTAAGAAACAAGAGGAAGAAACATGACGTAGAACATTTGGGTAAACATCAGTGGGAGAAGAGACAAGAGCAATTTTGTCATTTTAGAAAATAATACAGGCTGATTAGACAGAAAGGAAATAGATGAGACATGTGAAAAGCATCACAAGCCTGGTACCAGTGGCAGATAGAGTAGTGGTGGAAGCCTTCAATTATTCAGGCACCTACTGCAGATCTCTTTGAGTGTCATGAGCTAATGGCTGATGATTTCTTGGCATGCCATAATGATTATTCCATCCTTTAAAATGTGGAAAAGCCCAAAAGGGGATATACTTTTCTGGATATTATTCTCACTAACAAGAAAGCACTGGTTCCTGGGGTGAGAATGATGAGAACCCTGGGAGGAAGTAATGCCTTTCTTCTAGAGTTTGTGATAACAGAGAGGAAATCTGGGCACATCTTAAGTGCACCTTAGATGTTAGGAAAGCTTATTCAAAGAATTCAGAGGGAAGGTAGGTAGGGTCCTATGCACTGAAGTACTACATGGGGAGTCAGCCCGGATCCATGGAAGGTGCTTAAGAATAAAATTCTGGAAACAAAAGGAAACAATACCAGTGAATTCATACTATTCAAGATTCTCTGAAATTGTCTGTTTTGTCATTACTTATGGCTCGATGATATTCTATTATATCAATATACCGCAATCTGTTTAGCCGCTCTCCAGTTTTCCAAGAGGAAAAATAAAATAGTCTCTTAGATTCCAGTTCTTTCCAAATCCTTCAATTCTCTTTAGTATTAGGAAGATTACTCTGCTTGGGACTGACCCTCACTAATATTATCCTCCAAATGACCTCTACCCCTCTCCCCACCGTGGCTTGTGTTACTGATGGATTTGACATATTTTTTACACCAAAGCAGTGTGAGTGTGTGTGTGTGTGTGTGTGTGTGTGTGTGTGTGTGTGTGCACTCTCAAGCGCGTGCACACAGGCACATGAGCGAGCTGTGGGCTGCTCAGTGTCCAGCACTTAGCATGATCTGGAGATGTGAATAAGAAATGACCAGGCCATGTGGGTAGTTCAAGGAAGAACAATGAATTCCATTTATTTATACTCAGGAAAAGGTTTTTATAGAGCAGTGAGACAAAGGAAGGGAAGGGATCTCAAATATTCATATCATTATCTTAGTCTGCCATATCCTGGAAGTAGCATGGCATTAAGGCCTTTTGTTCTCTAGGTGACAGAAAGCCTTAGGAAAAGTCAGTTACCTCCTTTCATATGCAGTCACATCACAAGGATGCTCTTGAGAGCAGGCTTCAAGGCCTGATGCCAAAGCTGCATCATCAAGTACATGTGCATAGGAACTGACCACCTAAGAATTCAAATATTTAGGTTTTGAACAACTAAAGTTCTGGGGCAGAGCCTAAGATCTAGGCCTCAGGTACCTCTTAATGCAGCCACAGTCATAAACGGATACAACTGAGAGCAGACTTCAAAGCTGAAGCTCAGTCCTCAAAAGACACCCCGTTTAGAGCTGGCCACCCAAAGATACCTTTGTGCAGAATCTGATATAAGTCCTGGCTCAGGCCTCTTTGGCTCCCCATGTGTGTGTACGTGAATAGTCAACTGTGCTTTGTCTCCTTTATTTAGAGTCAGTTACGTGGTGCAAAGGATAGGGCATTGGACCTAAAGTCAAGAAGAGCTGAGTTCAAATCTCACCTCAGACATTTACTAGTTATATGATTCTGGACAAGTCACTTAACCTCCATTAGCCTTAGTTTCCTCAACTATTAAGTGGGGATATTAATAGTTCCAGGGTCATTGTAAGGATCAAATAAGATAATTGCAAAGACCTCAGGACAGTGCTCAGCATATAGTAGATACTTATTAAATGCTTGTTTCCTTCCTGAGTTCATTTCACATAAGGGTCAGGTTCATTTGTTACCCAGTCCACATACTCTTCCAATGTTTATATATTCTTCACAAGAACCCCAGTTATGGGAAATGGCTATTTTTATCCCCTTCTTTCCATACTACTGCTTTTCTTCTTTTATTTTTCCTTCTCTTTCTGTTCATAAAATCCTCAAAAGAGAACAATTTCCACCCCACCCCGTCCCTCCTGAACTGTCAGGTCATTTATTTAATTTCCTCAATATCCTTTTTAACTATAAAGGTTCTGAAATGATGCTTTTTTCTTCTCCCTCTATTAGAGCATCTCTCTCTCTCTCTCTCTCTCTCTCTCTCTCTCTCTCTCTCTCTATATATATATATATATATATATATATATATATATATATATTGAGTTGAATCTTAAATGAAGCTAGTCAATGAGCATTTATGAAGCATTGTCTATGTGCCAAGTCCTGTGCTAAGTCCTGGGGAAACCAAAAAAAGAGGCAAAAACTAGCCCCTACTCTCAAGGAGCTTGGTCTGAATGGAAGAGACCACATGCAGATAACTAGGTGTAACCAAGATATATTTTGGATGAAATAGAGATGATCAACAGAGGGAAGGAGGGGTTGGGGCAGTCTTCTTGCAGAATGTGAGGCTTTTGTTGAGGTCTGAAAGAAATCAGGGAACATAGGGGATGAAAGTGAGAAGGGAGAGAGTTTCTGGCATGAGAGATAACCAGTGGAAATGTTTGGAGTTGGGAGATGACATGTTATGTGTGAGAAACATCAAAGAGGCAGCAAGTGTCACTGGGAGCACAGAGAATATCAGAGGAGAGGGTGATGTAAGGTGTCAGAGAACTGGAAAGGTAGGAAGGAAAGGTCAGGTAATTAAGAGCTTTATAAGCCAGAGGATTTTAGATTTGATCTTAGAGGCATTAGGGAGAAACAAGAGTTGGTAAAGTTGGTGTGTGTGTGTGTGTGTGTGTGTGTGTGTGTGTGTGTGTGTGTGTGTGTGAGACATGGTCAGATTTGTACTTTAGGAAGATAAATTTGTACTAGAAGATAAATAAATACTAGACTGGACTAGAGTGGAGAGAGGTTTGGTGCAGGGAGACCCACTCAAAAACTAAGTCAATAGTCCAGGTGTGAAGTCAAGAGAGCCCACATCAGGGTGGTGGCAGTGTTAGAGGATAGAAAGGAGAATATATGAGAGATGTTACAAAGGTGTTAATGCTAGGACTAACCATTGATTGAATAAGGGAGTGAGAAATAGTGAGGAGTCAAGGATGACCCAATTAAACCAGGGATTCCAACAGGTACAAGAGAGTGGGTATGGAAGATAGCCAGTGTAAAAATATGGATACTGGGTGTGGGGCATCACCTGTGTAGATCACTGTACATTGTGGCAGGATCACAAAATGAGAGGGAGGGAGTACAGTGTAAGGGTAATTATGGAGTCAGACTATGAATGGCTTTAAATACCACACACAGGAAATTAAATTAATCCTGGAGGTAATGTGTATTAGTATCATTGATGTTATTTGAGGGGATGGTGGGAAAGTGGGGAGATAGTGACCTGATCTCACTTTGGGAGCTCTAAGGAGGATGAGTTAGAGGGATGGAGATTTGAGGCAGGAAGACCAGATAGGGGACTACTACAGTGGGCAAGAGATGATGAAAGCCCAAACCAGGATGGTGGCTTTAAGAGTGTAGAGGGTCGTACGTTTCTTAGAGACATTGTTGGAATACCAATGATGAGATCTTGCAACTGGTCAGATATGTGGGGTGAGAGAAAATAACGAATCAGGGTAACACCAAGGTCATCAGTCTGGATGACTAAAATAAGAGTAATGTCCCAGAGAATAACAGGGAAGTTTGGAATAGGGGTGAGATTTTTGGAGAAAGGTAATGCGTTCCGTTTGGACATGTTGAGTTTGAGCTACATCTGAGACATCTTGTTTGACATGTTCAATAAGCACTTGGCAATGTGGGAAAAAAAACTTGGGAGAAAGACTAAGGCCAGATTTCTGAGTCATCTGCATAGTTGCAATAATTGAACCCATGAGAATTGATATGGTCATCAATTTAGAGAATGTAGAGAAAAAAGAGAAGAGGGCTTGAAACAGAGCCTCTGGGTACATCCACAATTAGTGGGCATGACAAGGATGATTAATTAACATAGGAGAAAAAAGCAGTTAGACTTAAAGGCAGAGAATGAAAGGAAAGAGAAGCCAGAGGGGAGAAGAGCATGTATCCAGGTGGACAATGTAGTGGACAGTGCCAAATGCAGCACAGAAGTCAAAGATTAGGACTGAGAAAAGGCTATTAAAGTTGGTGATTAGGAAATTGTTGGTAACTTTGGAGACAACATTTTTAGCTGAGTGAGGTCAGAAGTCACATTGCAGGGAGTTGAGGAGAGAATATGAAAAAAAAGGAAGTAGAGACATTGAATCATTGAATGTAGATGACATTTTTAAGGTGTTTGGCTGAGAAATGCAGGAGAAATATAGGTTGATGGTTAAAGGGGGATGGTAGGACTAGTAAAGAGTTGTTTTTTTTTTTTGTTTTGTTTTGTTTTGTTTTGTTTTGTTTTGTTTTGTTCATTTCCCCCTTCCGGACTAGGGAGATTGGAGAGTTCTGTAGACTATAGGAAAAATACAGTGAGAAAAAATTAGAGAGAGAAATTGAAAATTGGAGGGTGAGGGGGATTATAGCAAGGAAAATCTACTGGAAAACACATGAGGGAACAGGCTCCAAGGTATATGTGGAGATTTTGTTCTTGGTTAGGAAAAGCAGTACCTGGAGTGTGACAAGAACAATATGCTCCCCCCCACCCCTACTCCTACCTCCATGAAAGTTAGATTAGATTTTCTTTAAAAGGTATTGAGGTCATTAGTTAGTTCAGGGAACTAAAGGCTCAGATTATTGACATGTCTTTCTCATCACATGGGTACAAAACGACCAGAAGCTTCGGGTGCTATCTCTGATGCTTGGATACAATAGATATGTCAGACAATGGACCTTTGCTCAGCAGAATAAACTCAAGGTGTCCTCAATGCCTATCCTTGCTAAATATCCTTCTTTTATAGCTATGTAAATCTTTCTTTGTTAAATGTTGAATGACCTACAAGTATTGCATTTTGTTCCATTACTGAAATTAAATTATTGGAGGACTATTCTGAATCATTCTCAACCTAAAACATGGAGAATGATGTCAAGAGGTTGTGAGATGAGGAGGGTGGGTTATCAGTTTCACGGGAGAGAAGTAGAGGTACTGTATAAATAGCCTTGCTTCTTTTGGGGGGGGGTATAAAGTGAGGGTCTCAGCTCAGAGGGTGGGGGAAAGAATGCTCTTTAAGGCTTAAGGAATGAAGAGAAGAATGAAGAGCCATTTCAGAGAGTGAGATAGACAATCAATTAGGGAGGAATAGTACAATTGCTGTGCTATAGTAAAGACCTGTGTGAAATTAAAGAGCATAAATTTGTAGTGGATTTAGTAAACATGGTTGCAAGACTTGTTCAAGCTCCATTGAGCAGCATGTGAATAGGAGAGAGGGAAGCAGATGGTAAGAGTAATTGAGGGTAGGGGTTTATTGAAGCAGGAGAGATGTTAAGAGAGGGAGGGAGGGAGGGAAGGAGGGAGAGAGAAAGAGAGAGAGGGCGGGGGGAAGATTTTAAGAAGATGAGAGTGAAGAGTTGAATGGTTTCACTAAGGAATGGAGATTGGAAAAGGAAGAGTACAAGGCAAAATTCTGAATGACTGCCCAGAAAAATACTGAGCAGTAGAGAGATTCAATGTTACAATAAAGAAGAAGACTAGGTTTAAAATGAATGAGGAATAGGAAGAGATAGAATGATAAGAGATCATGATTAGATTGAATAACCGAATTCTTACTTATGGCAATGCAAATCTTGTAAGTAATGAAATCAAAGATGTCCAGTAGTGTGCTGGTAAATATTTGACAACTTGCTCTCCAGAAAAAAAATGTGTTTTGACACACTTTTGAGTTTAATTTGCATGATTGCTATTTTCTCCATCACTTTTTAAAGTATAGACATTCAACAAAATAATAAATCAAGCCCTGATTTTAGTTTGCCAATGTTCAAAGTTTAAATACTCATATAGAAAATTTAACAATTGGCTCTAAAAGGCCATGAGCATATTCCTGGGTGTAATTGCCTTTGTGTACTACTGAGGAATAGTGGAGGACTAGATCATGGGAGGCGAATAGATTGAGGGACTGGGAAATTTGGGTTTTGAAGAAGTATCAATCTATATGTAGGAGATAGGGCAGAGGGAAAATTTTTGAGTCAATGTTCTAGTCTGGCACAGTCTCAACTGACTTCTAAGAGGAAATGATATTTTTTAATCTTCTAGGTAAAGTTTTTGGTGCCTCATTTAGCACCCACTAAATGGGGATAGCCATCAATTATAATATATCTAAACAAATTAGGGTGCATAAATGTAATGGAATATTACTGTGCTGTAAGAAATAATTAACATGAAGAATGTAGAGAATCATGGAAAGACTTTAATGAAGCTGATGCAATGTGAAGAAAGCCAATTTAGGAAAAAAAAATATGCACATGACAATAAGAAAGTAAATGGAAAAAAAAGTAACCATAAACAATTGAAACAAGTTTGCAAAACTGCGGAAGACAAGTTTGGTCCCAAAGTAGAAATATGAAAAAATGTCTTCTCCCACTCTTTTTCAGAGGTGGGGGTCCATGGGTGTGAAACATTGTATATGCCAACTTTTTCTTATGTATTAATCAATTTTATTAAATTTTTTCTCTTTTTTAAATTATTTGCTATAAAGGATAGCTGTCTTGGAGAGAAAGGAATGAGGGATGCAGAGGAAAATCTAGGTGAAGTGAAAACAAAAGATAATAAAATATATGACAAAATCGGGATAATCATCCTTCGATCCCACTTCAGAAAAGATTAATAACGTGCCCTCGGTATTTGAGTTGGATTAATCTCTCCATCAACCATCTTCCACAGACTCATTTTTACTTTACTGCCTTGTTTGTTTCATTCCTGAAATGTCTTTTCTCCTTTCTTCCCATCCTCTCTATCCCATCTAGCCTTCAAGACCCAACCTAAAACTGATCCTTTCAAAAAACATTCCTCCATCTATCCTGTGCCCGTGTTCCCTCCATAACCAATACCATATAATTTAGTGGAATGTTTCATATGTCAGGGTAGTCTTTATCCCCATCCTCATTCACTCAGTAGAAGAGTAGACTATAACCTCTTCAAGAACATGGAATGTGCCTTATACCTCTTTCTTTTGTTCCCTTTCCCTCCCCCCTCAGGAAAAAAAAAATCTAGCAAAGTGCCATACAATAGATGCCAAATAAATACTTGTTAATTGAGTGAATCTTGGCAAAGAAGTTTAAAATCCTGAGCCATGGCCCATCATTCTTAGTGCATAATGGTTTCAGTTCAGTTAAAGCTACATATTATTCAACTTGTACTTTAAACATCATGGGAAAACTGATGGGCCAGCTTTGTAATATTTTAAAGAGGTTCCATAGTGCTCTAGAATCGTACGTGGCTATAAGAGTTTATGTATATTTAATATACTTATTAAAATATTCAGTAAAGCCCATGGCTGCTTTTCTCTGTGGACTTCTCAGGGCTGAGGTGGGACTTAAATGTTTAATACTAATAATACTACTCATAATTCAAATTCCTCTAGTGTTTTGCTTCCTGAGGGATCCCCAAAGTCTGTCAATTCCACATGAATTGACTCTAGCATGACTTGTCTGCCAGCATCCTACAGAGTGGATCTGGCCTGCCCTTGAATATCCAGAGGCTTTTTAATCTTCCTATGGGGAGGAGGACAGAGGGAGAGTTAGCGGTGGCATCAAAGATTGCCCACAGTTCTTCTACTTAGAGACTTCACTCACTCTTGTTAGCTGGCACATGCTTTAATTGTTCTTTTTTTTTCTTACCCAGCCTATATCAGCTCTTCTTCAAAGAGCCTCAGGATTCTTTTGGCTCCCAAATGAAATTCAGGCACCATGGAGCTCTGGGGCATAACTCTTCTCAGTCAATTGTATACTATATCCTGCTTCTGTCTTAAAATAAAGAAGAAAATTGAGCCATAGTCCCTGTGAAGAATGCATATAAAAGTTCCATTGTACTAGCCATCACTTAACCCTGGAAAGAACTTCTTCCTCCCATCACCTCTTAGCTTCCCTAGCTTACTTCATGACTAAACTTCAAGATAAGTATCTATAGGACGGCTTCTTCTAGATGGGGGAAGGTGGGACAGATGGAACAAAATTCAGAAGTTGAAGCACAAAGATCTGAATTTGAATCCTGCCTGAGATACTTACTGGCTATGTAACCCTGGCCTAGTCATTTAATATCTCTGTCTGGGTTCTGTCATGTAAATTGGGGATAATAGCTGCTATTTGAGAATCAAATGAGATAACATATGTAAAACACTGTAAGGATTGTGTAAATGCTGTTATAACTATTATTACTATTATAATAACTGTTGTCATTGTTATTTTCTGATGCCTCCTGCTACTAGTGCCTTCTTTCTGAGATTATTTCTGTCTGTTCTGTATATATCTTGTATTTACCTCGTTGTTTACATGTAATCTCCCCTATTAGTCTCTTAGCTTGGTAAGGGCAGGAACTATTTTTGCCTTCCTTGGTAGGCCCATGGCATCTGGTACATGGTAAGTGCTTAATAAATGCTCAATGACTTAACTTGATTTGACTTGCTTCAGGGGAGTCTAGGATAGGTTACCAAAGCACATTTGGATGTCTTCATTGGTGAGTCCTAAAGAAAAATGATGCCTATTGACTGAAAAAGCCCCTCTCTGCTTACTTTTCTAGGTCACAGAGACACGGACAGGCCCTCTGGGCTGCAGTAACTATGATAACCTGGATTCTGTCAGCTCAGTCCTGGTGCAGAGTCCAGAAAACAAGGTTCAATTATTAGGTAAGAAGTCTTTTCCCCACCTTTTCATAGTCATGGCAGTGTCTGTAAACTGACAAGCAAGAACGGGGGAAAAACAGAAACAAACCAAAAAGCAAATTAACAAACAGAAAATGCACTCATTTCATTCTGCTAAAACCAAGCAAGACACTTTCTCTGGACATTGGATCATCAAAGCTTAGGTTTAGAGCCAGAAAGGCCCTCAGAAACCATGGAGGTCAGTTTTCTAATTTCATGGGTAAGGAAACTGATACAAGTAGTAAATGTCTGAGTTTAGTCATGTTTTCCTTTTCCTCCTTAAGAAAAAATGTTGAAATGGCTTGCCCACTTCCCAAGTTCCTGGATCTGTTCAAATCCTCTCTAAGACAAGTTATTTCTGCAGTTACCTTCTTTACCCCCAAGTTGTCTGTAGTGAAGGGAGCATTGATACCAGCCTTCTATAAAAGGTACACAAGGTTTCTGAGATAGAAGAAAATTTAAAGATGCCAGGATTGTAGATATAGAGATGAAGATCTAATTCAAATCCCTCATTTTATAGATTGAGTTCAGAGAAAGGTAAAGTGACTTGGTCTAGGTCACACAGATAAGAAGGGACAGATCCAGGATAATCCAGGGGAAAAAGGAAAGGGGAGGGTAAGGAGAGAGGAAGGGAAGTGAAAGGGGGAAGGAAGAAGAAACAGGGAGGAGAAAGGGAAGAAAAAAGGGAGAGAAAGAGGAAGGAAAAGAGGAATGGAGAGGGGAAAGGGAACAGGAAGGGCAAGAGGAAAGGGAAGGGGAGGAAACAGTTGAATGGCCAAGGTAGGGGGAAGAGAGAAAAGATGGAGGAAGGGGATAAGGGAAGTAGAGGGGACAGAGGAGGGGAGAGATCCTTAGTTGGAGGTTAATAATCAAAAAGGGGAGGGGAGCTAGAAAAAACATTGCATTAGGCCTGGAGACAGGAAAATAGGAGGAGATACCCTGCCCCTGACTTTGTACTCCATTTCCCTCTTACATCCTTTGGACCAAGGCTATGCAAATTGATATAGACAGAGCTGTTTGGCAGGGGGAAAAGTTCATTTTTCTTGAGGCTTAACTGAATTGGACTCTGTTTAAGATATTATTGTCTCTACATTATAAAATCAATAACCCTCACCCAGGATCTATTATTACAAATGCCAACCAATCTGAGCCAGAGGCGACCTACTACTGCCATGGGAGTCAGATTTTTTTGAATTTTATTTATTTTTTTCTTAAGAAATAAAGAATGCCTGCTCCCTGGTGCTACCTAATGCAATTATCATCCATCCTTGTTCAGGTCCCTGGATGGCCTAGTTTGTGCGTCTGGGAATTAGTGACGGGTGAAGTTCAAAATGTCTAGTGGTTGGTTTGGAACAGTTTATGCCATTTAATTTTATAGCCCATCACTCACGCAGCTGTTACTCAGGGCACCTCTGTTACAGCTGTAAAGAAGGTTCCCATCAGGAGGGGGAGAAAACATGACGATGGGGAGGAGGTAGGAGAAGGTAGGGAACCAGTGTATATGATGTGGTGGCCCTGTTCAAGGGTGAACCAGTGGCAGGCAGCCTAGAAAGGGAGGGCTGAGAGCAGCATGAGGATGGGACACAGGGGTCTAAAGACAAAAATACATCAATGCCAACTTTCAGGATGCTTTACGGTGTAGACCAAGACTATGGAACCTACTCTGTCTCTCTGGTCCTGTTCCCTCTGTTTATGTAGGCCATAGCCGTGGTAAGTTCAAGGAAAATAAGAATCTGGCAGGAATTGAGCCAGAGGAATCCATGCTTTGCTGTGGGGAAGGAGGATAAAAAGGAAGGAAAGAACGGAAGAAGAAAAGAAGGAAGGAAGGAAGGAAGGAAGGAAGGAAGGAAGGAAGGAAGGAAGGAAGGAAGGAAGGAAGGAAGGAAGAAAGGAAGGAAGGAAAGAAGGAAGGAAAGAAGGGAGGAAAGAAGGAAGGAAAGAAGGAAGGAGCAAATCATTTATTAAGTGCCTACTATGTACTAGACACACTGCTAAGAATTTATAAATTGTTTTATCCCATTAATTCCCATTTTACAGTTCAGGAAACTGAGGCATAGAATGGTTAAATCACCTTTCCAGACAGCTAGTAAGTCTCTTAGCATAGGTTTGAATTCAAGTCTTCCTGCCTCCAGGTCTAAGACTCTAACCACTATGGCACTTACCTGCCTCCAGATAGAGCACTTGACTTGGAGTCAGGATGACCAGAGTTCAACTTCCACCTTCCACACTTGCTAGCCTTGTAACCTGGTCAAGTCTCTTAATCTTGCGGGCTCTTGATTTCCTCATCTGTGAAAAGAGGGAGTTAGATTCAGTGCCCCGCTTTCTAGTTATAAAGCTGGGGTCCTTTTGCTTCCCTGCTCTCAACATTGTAGAAGGGTTCCCCATTCCCTAGGTCACAAATCAAACAGGTATCCTGGGGTAATTCATACTTTGCAGGCCAGCCTTGGGAACACCCATGTAACAGGAGTGCAGGCTTCCCCCACTGCAGGTTATCCACGGTCAAGCTCTTAGCTGTTTTCACAGGTATCTAGGAAGCTAGATAGGGGAGTTGTACTTTTCTGCAATCACCTCAGGTATGACTCCAGCTCACAGTAACTCCATTGGACCTGAAGAAATTGTTCCATGTTTGCTTCCTGTTAACACTGAGCTGGAAACATAGAACTGGGACTCCCTCATACCAGTTCTAATGTAAGACTACCATTATCTGACTTACCCTTCTCTATATCAGGGGAGTCAAAGGGGGCCCATATTAGGGGATTCATAGACTCAGATTTAGAACTGAATGTGACCTCAGAGACCATCTCATCTATCCCCTTCATTTTAAAAGTAAGGAAACTGAAAACCAGGGAGATTAGAAGACCCAGTTTTGATTAAATAGGTAGTAAGTGTCAAAGGTGGGAATTCAACACAGGTCTTTACTCCACAGTAGGAGTGGGGAGGCTGTAGCCTCAAGACCACATGTGGCCCTTCAAGAGGCTGCACTTAAGACCTAGAGGAACACCTGTGGCCTTAAGGCCACAGGTTCCCCACCCCTGCTCCAGAACATGGTGTTGGGTTAGTTCATTTGTCTCCATTGGGGAAACAGTCAATGAGTTCCATTCATATTTTCAAAATAATAGGACTTCCATTGTCCACTTTATTGGGGTGGGAATCTCAGGAGAAGATCCTGCCAAATGAAAACTAGGGTTTTTGTTACCAAGTCCAGTTAAATGGGGGAAAGCTAAGGATAGGTTCAAAGACATAGGCCAAGAAAGTACTATCTAACCACAAATCTCTTCCTGTAGTTTTAAACCCCGCATTTATCTAAAGACCTCTTCCCATTTACATACTCTAAATGCCAATGTAAAACTGGAAACTCCATTCTCTTTCCCTGAATTCCTTTGACCATTGGCCATCTCTACTTGAATTTGGGTGAGTTCTTGTGAGCACTATTTCCTTCTTCTGTCAAATGCAAGAGAATTGACTAAGCTTTGAAGTTATAATGTTCTCTACTGAATTTCAGATGCTCCCCTATCAGTCATGGGGATACAGGTACTCCCTCATTCAGCTGGCTCAATGAGTTGGAACCCTTGGGTTTACTGTCCAGGTGAGGCAGCCAGACTCGGTACGGTGGACTGAAAGGAACCTTAGAGATCTCAGGAGGGAGCTTAGAATCATAAAATATTGGACCTGAGAGGGACCTTAGGAAACTTTTACAGAGCAGGGTTTCTACTCTTTTTGTGTAATAGACTCCTTTGGCAATTTGGTGAGGCCTATACACCCCATCTCAGAATAATGTTTCAAATGCATGAAATAGAATACATAGGATTACAAAAGAATCTAATTAAAATAGCTATCAAAATATCATTTGGGAAAATAAACATTCATGGACCTCAGGTTATGAACCCCTGATGTAGGGGAAAGGGAAAGATAAAAATATTTATAAGTAGGCCTAATATGGGCCAGGGGCTGTACTAAGCAAGCACTTTACACATATTATCTCATTTTGACCCACACTACAATGCTAGGAGGTGTGTGCCTGTTGCAGCAAGTACCCCAGCGTCCCCAGGGTGGCTGCCAACACAGCTTCTTAGATCTGCTTTTCTAAAGGAAAGCAACTCAAAATGGGGTATCAATCTTGCTTTAATCAATTAAACATGTCATTTACCTAGTTCAGGGGAAAAAGGTCAGCACCTGAACTTTAGAGTATACAAACAGAAACATTTCAAGCAGACAGGCCTCCAACTGTCCAGCCATTACATCCATACCTAGTCACAGTTACCAGAGAGGGAAGCATTAACATCTAGGTTTTTCAAAGCCAGGGGGCTCTCAACCGCTGCCCAGAGTCTCATCTGGTTAAATCACACAACACTTCTCAAAAGTCAGCCCCAAAACAAAGTCTCACATTGGGGATTATATAGCCTTCTCCTGGCTCAGAGAATGTAACAACCCTCTTGACCCACCACCCAATCGCAAAGTATCTCCTGAGAAACAAGCCTCCCAGCACAGGCTCCAGGTGCACTTAGCCTATCAAATGGCCTAGCGGCAGGGAAAATATTAAAAATTTACATTCCCATTACAGCACTCTTATTACCCTCACTTCATATTTGAGGAAACTGGGGCAAACAAAGTTTAAGGGACATGCTCAGTGGCACACAGATAGGAAAATGTCTGAAACTAAATTTAAATTCAGATTTTTCTGACTCCAGGTCCAGAACAAAGATGGAGTGCTGGATTCAGAGTCAGAAGGACTTGGGTTCTAATCTCAGCTGCTGCTGCCTTATTTATTTTCTGGGTAACCCAAGTCAAATCACTTAACCTTTGTAAGGCTAGTTGGCCTTTTAGGCCCCTTCAGCTTCTGATTCTATGATCTTCATTTCAATAATGGAAGGGAGACTCAGAAAGGTTAAGGTTCTCCCTCAAAGTCACATGGCTAATTAGTGGCAGAGATAATAACAAAAATCTTAATAGTTAACATTTACATGGCATATTAATGTGTACAGCAGGCATTTACTTGCACACATATACATACCCTATATATACACATTCACATTATATATATATATACATATATATACATACATTACATGCATTATATGTATATACATATATACATACATGCATTATATGTAGACACCAACACCCACGCATTATATATACACAGGAATATATATAATACACTTTCACATGTTTTATATATGTGTGTATGTATACACACAACACAATACTATACATGTTTGCATACATTATATGTATATACATATACATACTATATATACATACACATACATGCATTGTATGAACACACATATACACACAGTGCTATATATAACATGCATGCACGTGTAACATATGCACGCATACTATATAGGCACAAATACCTTATATGTACAATACAGTAACATACATATGATACATACATGCATATATTATATATTACACCTAAATACATGGTATATGTATGCATGCATGCTATATATGCATACATATTATATACATATGTGCATGGATATGCACACATGCGTGCACGCGCGCGCGCACACACACACACACACACACACACACTCAGATCTCAGCATGGACTTAGGCAAATCTATCTTCCCAGACCTCAGGTTCCTGGGCAGGAGCAGAGGTTCTTAAACTAGGGCCCTGGAACTTAGTTGTCCTTGTAGTTTTAAATTTCCGTAATCGTATCTTAGTATAATTGGTTTCCTTTATAATCATGTGTATTTTATTTTGTGCATTTAAAAACATGATTGTGAGACAGGATCTGTAGCTTCCCCAGATGACCCACACAAAAAGGTGAAGAACCCCTGGGCTGGATAATCTTTAAGGTTCTTTTCAATGCTACTCTTCTTGGAATCTGGCTGGAAGTTCACTCTTTCTCTTTGACGTGAGGTCAGGGCTTTGTTTGTGGAGTCGGTCCCTCTCCCCTGACAGGTCTTTTGCCTCAGGCCTGCAGGTGCTGCTGCCTGAATACCTCAGAGAGCGATTTGTGGCAGCTGCTCTCAGTTATATCACCTGCAGCTCTGAAGGGGAGCTCATCTGCCGGGAGAATGACTGCTGGTGTGAGTGTGGACCCAGCTTCCCAGAGTGCAACTGCCCGGAACCAGACATCCAGGCCATGGAAGAGAGTCTGCTCCAGATTCAGGACACCTGGGCTACTCACAACAGGCAGTTTGAGGAGTCAGGTGAGACCAACCTGACAGACCCCCTTCCCCTGCCCTGCCAGACATTTGCCTGGCCACAGTGGGGGGTCTTTCTCTGGACCAACTAGGAAGGGAACCTTGAGGCCTGCACTCACCTTTTTTTCCTTCTTTTCATCCCATCTCTGGTTCTGAGCTCAGGCAACCATAAGAAGCAGACCCTTTGGGTAGTTCTGTCAGAAAAAAGGCTAAGAGCTTGCCAGGAGACCCCAAGAGAAGAGCCTTGCCAGGGGCCTCCAGTGAAGATAGTAAAGAAAGAGAACATTTATAGATAGAAGGGCCTACACAGAGGCTGTTTAGACCAACCTCCCCCTGGGTACATTATCACATTATTTTCAAAAGTATCTGGCTCGATGCATTCATTTTACAACCAAGGAGCATAAGATTGAGAGGGTAAATAATCTGGGTAGTAAGTAAATAGAATGATATTTGGACCCAAAACTTCTGAGTCCAAACTGAGTGCTCTTCCCCCTGTGCTGTAAGACAGAAATGCTTTCTGGAGTATTCCATAGGATGCAGCATATGTTTGTGGGAAGGCTTCTAGAAAGGATTCCTGCATGCTTTCCAAGCTGTCCCTTAGAAATGCTTTTCTTTTCCTCTACTGATAGTATAAGCCATTTGGTTTCTCCCCACAGAAGAATTCCAGGCCCTGCTGAAGCGGCTTCCAGAGGACCGCTTCCTGAACTCAACTGCTATCTCCCAGTTCTGGGCCATGGACTTAAGCCTCCAGCACCGTTACCAGCAGCTGGGGACCACCCTGAAACTGCTGTCCCAGAAAACCCATCGGGTCATTCGCCGCCTCTTCAACCTTTGCAAACGCTGCCCCAGACAGCCTCGATTCTGGCTGCCTAAGGAAAGGTGAGCTGCCCAGCCCGAGTGCTCAGCTAGACAAGGCCAGAGCTCCAAGCTCTCCTTTCATGACCTGGGCCAATGACCTTGTCCATATTGATGAGAGCAAGAGTGATGGATTGTACCTGCTCTCCATGAGAAAAATAAAGGCTTGGGGGTGTGTTGTTGATGTCATTCATTCAACAAGTATTTATAAACAAAAGGAGGTTCACATTAGGAGAAAAACGAACAGGGTGATTTTGTTACTGCTGTGTTCATTTTAACATGCATTTTTAATAAAAACAAGCTAAGGGATAGAAACTCACAATTTTGTATTCATTTCTCCTTTTGCTCTTTGCATATGGAAATGTTCATGATTGATTAAGTTTGTGATTACAAAAATTCAAAATATGTATTTATGCAGCATATAGTACATCTCTACTCCTCACTAGGCTGGGGACATTAGAAGATACCCCCAGAAGTAGGAAAAGTGGTCTTTCCAGGAACTTTTCATCTCACTAGAATGACTAACTAAATTTAAGGGAAAAATGTAGAACAAATTAGGAGATAGGGATATCCTAGATGATAGATGATGTAGTGGACAGAATGTGAGGCCTGGAGTAAGGAAGACCTGAGCTCAAGTCTGGCTTCAGACTTGTCCTAGCTCTATGACTCTGGGGAAGTCACTTAACCTCTATTTCCTCAACTGTAAAATGCAGATTATAATAGCACCTACCTCTCAAGATCACAGTAGAGTGTTCAACACAGTGCCTGACATGTAGCCAGTGCTGTGTAAATACTTATTCCTTTCCCTTTTCTTTTCATTGACATAGGTAACTTATAGCTGAAGGAATTCCATCTACTGATGTAGGTCAGCACCTTCTCTGCATCCTGTAGTCTTAGAGAGTTATCCAGAGCACCGAAGGTTAAGTGACCCATCCAGGATCACTCAGCTAGTATAAAGGGGAGAATAGAACTCAAACCCAGATCTTCCTGGCTTTCAGGTTTAATCTCTAGGCAATAAACCATGCTGCATCTCTCACAAGGGTAAGATAGCAAAGGACAAAAACTATTTGGGGGCACCAGGGGGCAAAGCGATGACAAAGGAAGCTGGAGACAGGAAGTGATGGGCATAGATCTGTGGATGAGAGCCGGGAGAGCCTTCCAGGCAGGTGGAGCAACCTGTGAGGTGAGGGAGGCATTTAATGGCAGGGGAAGGCACAATAAGTAGACAAGCCTTCCTGCAGAGGAGGGGGCCTGATAGCGGGGAGTAATCAGTGAGATTCAGTGGGTCAGCAGAATCATTTCACAGAGAGCTTGTTAACAATGGCAAAGAAATGATTCTGAATTCAAGGGAGCTCCTGTGGATTTTAGAGCCAGCGTAAAAATATGGTAAAAATGGCCATGCAAAGAGCTCTACTTTGTGGCTCCCAATACCAGGATAAATTCAAGTTTCCTTAGTGCTCATAGAGCAGAGACTAAGTAAAGTGGCACAGACTGCTTAGTCTTGCGTGGGCTTCGGGGGTCATTCTCCAGTCAGCGGCCTCTTTTCCCAGCCACAGTTAGACTGTGTCTCTTTGACTCTTTTCTTTCTTCCTATTAACCCTAACATGTGAACCTAAGAAAGATGTATCTGTGTATTTCACCTTAACTTTTTAAAGCTTCCCTCTTGTTTTCTCCTCCAGACCCTTATCCTATTGGTGGAACAGGATCCAGTCCTTCCTATACTGTGCAGAAAGCACTATCCCTGGGACTTTCTTGGAACAGAGCCATAGCTGCACCTGCCCTTATGACCAGTCCTCCTGCCAGGGTCCCATCCCTTGTGCCTTGGGTGACGGGCCAGCCTGTGCTATCTGTGCGCCAGATAATAGTACCCGCTGTGGGAGTTGCAATGATGGCTACGTGTTGACCCAGGGTTTGTGCCGGCCAGAGGTGGCAGAGTCCCTGGAGAATTACCTAGGCCTGGAGACAGATCTGCAGGACCTGGAACTTAAGTACCTGCTTCAGAAACGGGACAGCCGCATTGAGGTACACTCTATCTTCATCAGCAACGACATGCGTCTGGGCAGCTGGTTTGACCCCTCGTGGAGGAAGCGCATGCTTCTAACTCTAAAAAGCAACAAGTACAAGCCAGGGCTGGTACATGTGATGCTGGCCTTGTCACTCCAGATCTGTCTCACCAAGAACAGCACCCTGGAGCCCGCCATGGCCATCTATGTCAACCCCTTTGGGGGCAGCCATTCAGAGAGCTGGTTCATGCCTGTGAATGAAGGTGATTTTCCAGACTGGGAAAGGACTAATGTGGATGCATCGGCCCAGTGCCAAAACTGGACACTCACCCTGGGCAACAAGTGGAAGACCTTTTTTGAGACCGTCCATGTCTACCTGAGGAGCCGAATCAAGTCCCTGGATGACAATTCTAATGAGACGCTTTACTATGAGCCCCTTGAGATGTCTGACCCTTCCAAGAATCTTGGCTACATGAAAATCAACAGCCTACAGGTCTTTGGCTATAGCATGCCCTTTGACCCTGATGCTATTCGGGACTTAATCCTCCAGCTGGATTACCCATACACTCAAGGTTCCCAGGACTCTGCCCTCTTACAGCTCATTGAGATCAGAGACCGAGTGAACCAGCTTTCTCCTCCTGGAAAAGTCCGGCTTGATCTCTTCTCTTGCTTGCTCCGGCATCGGCTCAAGCTGGCCAACAATGAAGTGGGCAGGATTCAGTCCTCCCTGAGGGCCTTCAATGCCAAACTGCCAAATCCCGTGGAGTATGAAACTGGCAAGCTCTGTAGCTAACCTGGGGGCCCTGGTTATGCCCCAGGGCTGGAAAACAGGGAAAACCAAGACTGTCTAAACGGCCTTACCTTAGTGCCAATCGTGTGTATTTGAGCAAATAGGAGTTGAAGGGATGAATCGATTCACATGCTGGGGAAAAAAGAATGGATGCAGATGTGGGCACACAGAAGCATAAACATACGCATATGTTATCTCCCCCACTGGGAGACTAAAACAAGCAGAATCTGATTGGTGAAATCAGTGATTTCTGACATGAGAACAATTGATAAGAGATTTAAAAAAAAACCTTCTCAAAACACACACACACACACACACACACACACACACACACTACAGAAATCTTTAAAAGTGATTCTTGTCATTCAAAGGAAAGAGAGAGAAAAGTGGGGTTGAGCATTGGGCCTCCCCTCCAAGGAGTCACTTTTGTATTCTTTTTAACCAGATGTTTCTAACAATGTAGTGGTTTTGTGTTCCCAATTTTGGTTTTTCAGTTTTTGTATTCTTCCTCTGCTGTGCCCTCACAACACTGCCTTTCCCCCAGAATCCATGCCCTTGGGAAACCCTTGAGAATGAAACAGACAGAGACCATGTTTGTTGCTTCTCCCCATCATCCCTATTCCTCAGCCCCACTTTGATCCCTTCCTCTCTCTCTGTCCCCCCCACAATTCCAGGGCTCCACACTCCTCCCATCATCCCCATGCATTCTCCTCCATCTAACTGGACTTATTCCCTGAAAGCAGTGCTGTCAAGTTAGTAACAGGTATTC
The DNA here is from genome assembly GCA_011680675.1 of Gymnobelideus leadbeateri. Classification (NCBI taxonomy): domain Eukaryota; kingdom Metazoa; phylum Chordata; class Mammalia; order Diprotodontia; family Petauridae; genus Gymnobelideus; species Gymnobelideus leadbeateri. Next base: position 136,370 of record WOXC01007538.1, read on the forward strand.
AATGTATAGGGACATCTTTCTTTTTTTTTTAACCAAAAATATATTTATTTTATGATTTTTTTGTTAATTTGCTCCAGCCAAGTGACATCTGAGTAAAATTTACCTGGTTTAATATATTTTTTAAAAATGCCTTTTTAAGGAAAAAAAGACAAAAGAGAAAAAAGAGTGTCTTTCTCTGGGTTGGCTAGAATTTTTGTTTGTTACTTTGCCTGCTGTGAACATGTTGGTGTGCTGTGACTGAATGACTTGACTGGTATGGAGTCCTGCTTGTACCTGTGGCATTGCAAGACGTCCTGGTGTGTTCTAAGCATGTGTGCACATATGTATGTGTTAAGGGGTGTGTGTGTACAAATTGTGGGCATGCTTATGAATTATAAAAGGTCATTAATAGGTATTTATTAGCTCCTGCTATGTGGTAGGCACTAATTAAGGGAAAATACAAGTTCTTCATTAGCCCTTTTTCTCATCACATTGTGTTTGTTTTAGGATTAGACTCAATCTGTCCCCACATACATGTATACACAGTAGGTCAGTTTAGCTGATTCTTCCTTCAGAGGGGCAGATGAGCTCTGTATTTTGTCTAGTTGCTGGGTGAAGGGCAAGAAAAAGTGGGAGATCTATCTTTGGCTCTGCTGCCAATGGCCTCCTGGGTATCATCCAATATCCTTTCTTCCATGGGATTGAATCACTCCCAGGGGAAACTGGACAAAATCCAGGGAGCAGTCCCTCCAAGACCATCCTCTTTTCACTACCCATTTTCCTCTTAAAAAACAAAACAAACAAACAAATGAAAACCAAGAATCTGAAAGGAAATTTTTAGTTTTGACATGGAGATAGATGCATCATTTCCCACCTGGAGTGTGGTGTGATAAATGCGGCCTAACCCATACCTAGGAGAATCAGATTTCTCTCTGTTCTCTACATGTTCCCAGTACAATTCGTAGGCATGACAACCCCCATCCTGTTCAGCAGAGAGCACCACATAAATACCAAGTATTTCATTCACCACCTATGGTACAACACAGTTGGTGTAAGTGGAATCAGGAGACAGTGGGGAGCCAGTCAGCTCTATTCAAGTCTGTTCAAAGATTACTGTCATGCTCTAGCTTCCTGCTTTTTATATTAAATCACGACCCAGAATTTTTGTGAGGTAAGTGGCCCAGGGCACCGATGCCTTCAAAGCTTTCATTGAATCCTTCTGGGTCAGGAATACTGAGCAATGGCCTGGTCTCATGATCAACAACATATAACAACTCAAGCTGCTAACTCCCATTCTGTTGCTCCCTAACTTTGGAAATTCTCAATGTCTTTTTCCTCGCCTGCAGAGATGAGGCCAACACTTGTCATGTACTGAGCCAGGACTGTGGAGTTAAGTTAGAGTCTGGTGCTAGGAGAGGAGAAGGTGGTTGGAAAGAGAAAATGCTTTCGTTGTTTGATAAAGGGTGCTTGAGAAGTGTAGAGTGAGTATGAAAAGTGTGATTTTACAGCTCTGACATGCCTTCATCTTGTGTAAGTAGAGAGAGAGACAGAGAGAGAGACAGAGAGAGAGAGGGACCAAGAGAGACAGAGAGATCGAGAGAGAGAGAGAGAGAGAGAGAGAGACCAAGAGAGACAGACAGAGAGAGAGAAAAAGAGAGAGACAGAGAGAGAGAGGGACCAAGAGAGACAGAGAGATCAAGAGAGACAGAGAGAGAGAGAGAGAGAGAGAGAGAGAGAGAGAGAGAGAGAGACTTTAATTCACCAATTAAAGTCATCAAGGTCTGAGGTGGGAGACTCAGCTACCTGCCATAGCAACATGAGCATTCTGGGAAGGGGAGCCACACCAGATTGACTGACCATTATTGTTAAAACAGGAATCTCAGCAAAACATTTATGATTTATTTAATTAGGTGAAAATTGAGTCAGACCAAAGGATCATTGAATCATGAATTGGTACTCACTAGGACTACAGAAATTATTTAATCCAACCTCACTTTATATGTGAGGAAACTGAAGCCCAGAGTGGCCAAGTATCTTTCGAGTAAGGTTACATGAGTATTAAGTGTGGAAGAGTCAGGATTTGAACTCAGGCCCTCCAACTCCCAAATCTGGACTTTTCCCACTGGCACCATGTATCTCCCCACCACCATTCCCAAATGAAGGCAATCTCCCCACCCTGGTCCCCCAGCCCTTAAAGTCCCCACAATTTTATGTATCTAGAATGATGGGGAATTATAGCTACTTGGTTCTAAATAAAAGATCCAGTTTGGGGAAAGAGTGTGGCCTCTTGACTTCCTTATAAGATGGATCTTGAGAATTCCCCAGCCTTGACCTTCTTAATTTGTGTAGTCTTGTAAGAAGGTCATGGTATAAGAAGTTTTAGAAATACCCAGACATGCTTAATACCTGCTGCTTGGCTCTTTGCTAGTTCAGATGTTAGGTTATTGCTTGCACCTTGATCCAAGCAATCCTGAAGGCCTCCCAAATATCCGTTCTATATTGACAATAGACTGTCTTATTATTAATTGCATTTATCCAATGTTTTGAGGTATTCCTCTGGCACTTCTGGAAGCAGCTAGATCTCTTCAGCATAGAATACTCCTCACATACAAATTCTATAATAGATTCTATAATAGTGAGAGATTTAGAGCTACAAGTAGCCTTAGATATCTTCTAGTCCAAATCCTTCATATTACAGAAGCCTAGATGATTGTTATTGCCTGAGGGTCAACCAACAATCTTGGTAATGATAATAGCTAGCATTTATATAGCACCTGTCATGTCCAAGGCACTGTACTAAGTGGACTGTGAGTATGATCTCATTTGATCCTCTCAACAGCCCTGTGAAGTGGGTGCTATTGTTATTCACATTTTGCAATTGAAGAAACTTGCTCAGGGTCACCCACTTAGTTCACTGGTGTCTGGAGGCTGGATATGAATTGAGGTCTTTCTGACTTCAGGCCCAGGGTTCTATCTACTGGGCACTTTAGATGCCTCAGGTATAGCTGAACTTGGATCATAGTATCAGACACATAGAACTAAAAGGGACTTTGGAGGTCATGAGGAACTGAGGCCAAGAAAGTTACTTTTAGTGACTTGCTCTAAGTCAGGCAGTTACTAAGTTGAAGAACTATGAACTAAACTGAAACCTTTCATCTCCAAATCCAGTGACTCCTAGGGCATTAGTTGCCTCAGTTACATTTAGGTTAAATGACTTGCCCAGGGTCACACAGCTAGTAAGTATCAGAGTCAGTAAGCATTATATAAGGCAGCTAAGTAGTGGAATTACTTGGGTTATACTAGGAAGCAAAATAAATTCTAAGAAGAGGAGCAAGTGAGAATAGTTCCAAAGACCCTCTTAGAGACCTGCGTAAATCAATATTACAACCTTGAAATAGTAGTGGAATTTCACAGCTAGCTAAGTTGTGAAGTCACATGTTAGAGGAGTACATGGCTGAAACTGGAGTCATCAGAATTTACACGAGGGGATGTCAACAGCATTTTTTCAGGATATGATTGTAAGTATGGAGATGTCAACAGGTTAGTAATGGTGCTGGCAAGCTGATATCATGAATTGGAATTAGGAACCAAATCTCTGTTCAGTCACTAACATACTTTGGGTAATAATCATCACAAATGCAAGCCTTAATTACAACCCCAAAGAAATAATACATCATATGCTAATCTGTACTAACGCACTAGATTAATACTTTTAAGACTAAATAATACCTTTAAGGCTTAATACTAATAATATAATGCTATCTTGAGCAAACTCACTCATACACCAAGAGCCAATATCAGAGCTTTGTATCCTCATGTTAAGCTTAAGTTCAGACCCTGACCTTTTCTCATCAGCGTAAGAGTGAATTACTGTGGGCATTATGAATAAGTGCAGTCAACTTGCCTCCATGGTGTGACTTGAGAGAGGGCAGGACATACCCCTTGCTCCCAATTATCAAATTATTATACATCCCTATCCTTTGATTCCTCCAGAGTTTTGAAGACTTCTGTCAATATCTCACTATTAAAGCGCAAAAGTCCCAAGAACGATTAGCCACACAGATGCCAAGATGTGCTCAACTAGCCTCATTTGCCCTTTTGATAGGAATCTTATACTGATAGATCAAGGAAATGCTACAGACATTTGTATAAACCTAGATTTCAGCAAAGCATTTAACAATGCCTTTCTATACTGATTTTATTGATGCCTTTTTATACCTTAGTTGTTTAGGAAGGATACTACACCTCTCCCAGCATTGTCATCATCATCATCATCATCATCATCGTCACACACACACACACACACACACACACACACACACACACACACACACACCTTGCACTTGAAACCTCCTTCCAAAGGAAAAAAAAGTTGAGAAAAAATATTGATACTATTTATGTAGGACTTTCTGAATATAGAGTTGCCTGCCTTTTCATCAAGAGAAAGGAGGGATCATTATATCAGTGAGGAAAAGCTGAAGATTTGTAGGATGGATGAAACCACAGCCTGGCTCAATGAACAGATCCAAAAATGATCTTTAAGGGATTGATGTCAAGATGGGGAGGGGGTAGTAGTTCTCTAGTGAAATGCCAAGAGGATGCTCTTGCTCCTTATTAGTTTAGCATGTTTTTCATCATTTATTTAAAGATAAAGTCATTTTAAATAATGATTCTCAGGCAGTGTCTTACAGTGGAAAGGGTCTACATTTGGAGTAGATTTGGATAGCCTACATGGTGTGACTTCACAGAGTGAAGTAGATCTGTGCTATCTGGACCCAAAATGGCAAATTTAGGTTTGATGTCAGCAATACTTTTTAACAATTAGAGCTGCCCCAAAGTGCAATGAGCTACCTCAAGAAATGGTGAGTTCCCTTTTTTTGGACATCTACAAACAGAGGCAAGGCGATCACTATTTTGGTACATTATAATGGGGATTTTTTTTTCACTGGACCAGATGACTGTTGAACTCTTTACCAATTCCCAAATAATGTTATTCTGAGTCAGAGCAAATGAATTTAATTTATTTTTAAATACTAGTCATATAACCATGGGAAAATTGTTTCTCAGTTTTCTCATCTGTAAAATGGGAATAATAGCTAACTGCCTGCCTTTTAGAGTTTTTGGTGGTAATAATAATTTGTAAATTTTAAAGCACTATATAAATTTGAACTATTATTACCAGATGAAATCTTTTTCAAATTTGTGTGAGACCAGGAACTTGTATAGAGAGAACCATCAGCTGGCTGACAAAGTCTGTATCCAAAAAGATCTCATCAAGCCAGGACAATAGGCCAGGTCTAATAAGGTAAAGTAAATTAAGAATAAATATAAACCTGTACAGTTGATTTACTTTATTAAAATGAGTCAACTGCACAAGGACAGAAGGAGGAAAATGGGGCTAACCAGTCACTGATGTTGAAAAGACCTAGGTTTTTTATGAGGTTGAAAACCCAATCTGAGTAAATAAAATGACATAGCAACCAAAAGTAAGCTAATGAGATCTTAAGCTGAAACACAGCATCCAGAATGAGTAAATTCATCATCCTACCATACTCTGCTCTGGTCAACAAGATAACACATGTAATATTGTTTTCAGTTCTAGGCACCACATTTTATAAGGAAATTGACAAGCTGGAACCAATCCAGAAGGGTGCAAACAAGATGGTGAAGATACTAGAAGCCATGCCACAAGGGGATTGGTTAAAACAATCAAGAATGTTTAGCTATGGGGGAGGCTAGGGGGCACAGTGAGTAAGAACACTGGCCCCGGAGTCAGGAGGACCCAGGATCAGTTCCAGCCTCAGAAAGTTAGCACCCACACATAAATAATGACTGGCTGTGTAACCCTGAGCAAGTTACTTAACCCCAATTACTTAAAAAATGTTTAGCTATACACTTGGTGCATATGTGTATGTATGTCTGCATGTTATAAGGTGCCATAGTAGACAGAGAGCTAGCCTCCAAATCACAAAATGCTTGGCTTAAGTCCTGATTCTGACATGATCTTAAGAAAAATTAATTAATATTTTAGCATCCCACACAAATTTCTAAGACTCAAGTTGTAGGACAGATGCCTGCATTGTTAATGGGAGCTTCTTTGCCAGAAGGTACCTACATTAATGAAATCATAGATCAGGTCCAAATGCATGTGTATATATGGAAGGGGAAAACCTTCTTCACAATTAGAGCTCTCCAAAAGTGGAATAGGCTGCTTCAGTTACTAGTAATGTTCCCCCTCACTTGTGGTCTTCAATGTAGGTCTGAATGAGTACTCCTTAGGGATATTTTAGAGGTGAAGGGGTTACAGTATAAATCTGAGTTGGATTACATGAGTTCTAATTTTCCTTCTAGCTCTGAGATTCTATGATTATCTGACTTGAGCAGATTAGTTGACAGCTGAGAGAAAACCCTAAGGGAAAAAGACTAACCTTAGAAGTAAATTAGGATAGGATGCAAGAAGGATACTGATAGCTGCCTCTTATTTCTTACTTGTTCATTCTTACTTGGAGTGATAACTTTGGCTTTAAAACTTCGACTCTGTTAGCTCCCTTTCACCTTCCTCTTCCTCTCATATTCTACATCTTTGACATTCAGGAAAATCTGAACGCCTAACAATGCTTCATCCCTTGAAAGCATCTTCTATGCAATTTTTTTCTTTCATGTTCATTACTATGGTGAGTCTGGAGAAGGAAGAGGTCTACTCCCACTCTGTACAATACCTTCTTATTTGATCTCTCATCAAGAATGAATACAAGTGGTCTGTCTTCTTGCCAAACCTGACCAATGGCCTTGTGCCCTTGATTCTCTCCTCTCAACTATGCTCCAGAAGTATTATCTATATTATCTACAAATATATTCAAACCTTAATTTGGCTTTACCATTCCTTGAAAATAGCACCATATGCCTCTGTTTCCTTTCATTGCTAAACCAAAAATAATCTATACTGGCTACCTCAACTTCCTCTGTATCCACTAACTCCCTAAATTCTTGCAGTTTTCTTATTAACCTTACCATGCTTTTAAATTTTTTTCTGTGTTTTTTTAGTCTTTATTAATTTGTTTGTTTACTTTTAGTTTATAAGATTCAGTTCCACAATTCCTTAAGTTTCAAATTTTCTCCCCCTCCCTTTACTCCCCCTGCATGGTGGCATACAATCATGTATAGGATCTCCAAATACTTTCACATTAGACATTAGTCAGGTTATAAAGAAAGATTGTATTGGATGGAATGAACAATGGGAAAGAGGAAACAAAACCAAACATAAAAAAGGGAGCAGGTAGTTTGCTTCAATCCACATTCAAACTCTGTTCTTTCTAGTTCTTTCTCTGAATGTAGATATTTCTCTCCATTATGAGTCTTTTGGAGTTGTCTCATAACCCTGCATTGCTGAGTCCAATCTATCAAAGTTGGTCGTCACACATGCATCATTTCTATAATTGTGTACAAATTTCTCTTGGTTCTGCTCTAACCTTACCATTCTACTGGAATTGACCTCTTAAAGGTTAACAGAAGTGTCTTAGGTGCTATATCAAAAGAACTTATTTCAGTACTCATTCACTTTGTTATTTCTGCAGATTTTCACCCAAATAGCCATTGCATTTCTTAGATACTCTCTCTTCCTTTGATTTCCATGACAGTAGCTGTCTCCCCATTCTCTACCAACCTGAAAATTCCTACTCAGTCTCCTTTGTAGGTTTGCTGAATCAGTCAGAAAGCATTTATTAAGCATTTACTATGAACCAGGAACTGTGCTAAGTGCTAGGGTTACAAAGAATAGCACAACCATGTTCCCTTCCCCCAAAGAGCTCACACTCTAATGGTTGTGACAGCAGCAAACAACATCATAAATATAAGATATATAGTGTAAATTGGAAACAATCTCAGAGGAAAGGAATTAGTAGTAGATGGCCCAGAAACAGCCTCCTTACAAAAAGTGGGATTTAAGTTTAGTCTTGAAGAAAGTCAGAGGAGTCAGAAAGCAGAAGTGAGAAGGGAGAATATATAGGTTTGGAAGATAGCCAGCTGAAAGGAGATATAATGTCACACACAAGGAATGGCAGGAAGGCTGATGTCCCTAGATCATATAATAATGCAAGAATTTAGGAAAGGTAGAAATGAAGGGAGGGGAGGAAGGAAGGAAGAAAGGAGGAAGGGAAAGAAAGAGAGAAAGAAAGAGAAAAGGAGGAAAGAAGAGAGGAAGAAAGCAAGAAAAAGAAGGAAAGAAAAAGAAAGAGGAAAAAAAGAAAGAAAAAAGTAAGAAAGAAAGAGAAAGAAAGAAAGAGAGAAAGAAAGAAAAAAAGAAAGAAAGAAAGAAAGAAAGAAAGAAAGAAAGAAAAGGAAGGAAGGCAGGAAGAAAGGAATTGAAAGAAAGAAAGGAATTGAAAGAAAAGGATGACAGGAAGGAAGAGAAATAAAAAAGAAAAGAAGAAAGAAGATTTTAAAAGCCAAACAAGGATTTTATAATAGATCTTAATGGTAATGAGGAGTCACTGGAGTTTATTGAATAGAAGGGTAATATGATACAGTTTTCAATTTAGAAAGATCACCTGAATGGAAAACTGCCTGGAGTGATGAGAGACTTAAGGCATTGAAAAACCGACCAGGAGGCGATTGAAATAATTCAGACATGAGGTGTTGTGGGCCTCTAGGTCAGAGAAAAGAAGGGGATATGTCCAAAGGTGTTACAAAGATTTAAAAAGAGAAGTTAGCAACATAATGGCTATGTGGTGATGAGGCTGGGTAAGGATTTGAGGTTGACTTCTAGATTGTGAGCTTGAATGACTATCAGGATGGTGGTGCCCATCTACCCCCAGTGAAAAGTTCAACAAAATTCTGAAGAGAAGAGATGCAAAATAATGAATTCTGTTTTGGATGTGTTAGTTGGTGATGTGAGATTGGAGGTCTAGAGAGTGATTAGGAATGAATAAATAAATCTGAGAATTATCTGCATTGGAATTATCAAATTCATGGGATTTAATGCTCATGAAGTGAGATATATAGAGAAAGATGAAATAAGGTTTCTGTCTTGGTGAACTCTCATAAGCTTCTATATATTCATCTTTCTACCCTACACAATCCTCATTTCTTTACTGAACTACAATCCTACATCATCAACTACTTGCAGAATGTCTTTGTTTTGATATCCTATTGATTTCCTCAACTCAATATTCCCCAAATGGAACTTATCATCTTCCTTACCTAAACATATACCTTTAAACTTTGCCATTTCTTTTGAGAGCACACTGTCTTTCCAATTGCACAAACTCAAAAACTTTAGAGTCATACCTTCGTTTTCAAATTCCCAATACTTTGCAAAGTAACTTGAACATAGTAAAAGCTTAATAAATGTCATCTATCTACCTATCTTTATCTGTCTATCTATCTATCTATCTATCTATCTATCTATCTTTCTTTCTTTCTCTAACATATTATCTACAAATACAAATAGTTGACCAATTCTCTTTCCACAGTGTCTTTTCTATCTTTTTCCTTTTCATTCATATGATTACTACCCTAGTTCATTTCAGGTACTCATCACCTCTTGACTGAATGATTGTAAAAGCCTCTTAGTAGGACTCCCAACCTCCAGTCTTTCATCTTTCCAATCTAATTTTGACACAACTAACAAAATAATCTTTCCAAGACACAGATCTGACCATTGCACTCTCTACCTCAAACACCTGCAGTGCCTCCCTCTTGCCTCTAAAATGGAAAATGAACTCTCCCACTCACTACATAAGAGCCTCCACAAACTGTCCTTAGATTATATTTTCAGATTCCTTTCTCGTTATTTCCTTTCATGCACTCTGCATTTAAATAACACTGGATACTAATTGGTTCCTGAACTTGCTATATCATCTTCTACCTAGATGTCTTTCATTTATGTAATAACTCATTGACTTGTTATAGGAAGGGATAAACTAATTCAAGGAGTTTGTGATGTCATTAGAGTGACAAAGTTAATATAGAAAATGGTTAACTAACTTTCTCTTGGAGTCATCCTGCACTTGCAGAGGAATAGCCCCTCTTTAATTACAGCACTTCTCAATGGTAAGCAGAGATGTAACAAGTCATTTCTATACTTGGAAAAATGACACTAAATTTGAAGGGTGTAGGAAAGATATTGGGAGGCTGAAGTCAAGGAGATTTCCTCTAGGGATGAGGAAAACATGGAGAAGATTTCATCTAGAATGGGGAAACAAAATCTGGAATCCCTTGGAAGAAGCACAAGTCACCCCAAGATAGTTATTTCTTGGATGACAGGTAACTCCCTAGGGAAAATGAAAGAAAGGGAAGGGAAGGGAAGGGAAGGGAAGGGAAGGGAAGGGAAAGGAAAGAAATGAGAGAGGGAGGAAGGAAGCAAAGGAGGAAGGGAGAGAAAGAAAGAGAGAAGGAAAGAAAGAGAAAGAGAAAAGGAGGAAGAGAGGGAAGGAAAGAGGAAGAAAGAAAGAGAAACGAAGAAAGGAATTGAAAGATGGAGAGAAAAGAATTATTGGAAAAAGAGAAAAAAAGAAATGAAGAAAGAAAGAGAAGAAAGAGAAAGGAAGGGAGGGAGGGAAGGAAGGAAGGATGAGAGGGAGGGAGGAAAGGAAGAAAGAGAAAGAAAGAGAGAAGGAAAGAAAGAGAAAGAGAAAAGGAAGAAGGAAGGAAGAGAGGAAGAAAGAAAGAAAGAGGGAGAAGAAAGGAAGAGTGAATGAAAGAAAATGAAAGGAGGGAAAGGAATGACAAATAAAAAAAAGAAAAGAAGAAAGAAAGAGGGAATAAAGAGGGAGGAAGAAGGAGGGAAGGAAGGAAGGAGGGAAGAAAAAAAGAATGTAAAGAAAGAGAGAAAGTAATGACAGGAAGAAAGAAAGGAAATTCAGACCCTGAAACAGAAACACAAACACACACACACACACACACACACACACACACACAATATAAAAAGGAAAAAAACCCTTAATTAAATGAAAATTCTGAGTCCTGAGTCAATTTGTTTATAAATGCACAATTCCAGTTAAGCATGCTCAGAGATTAGCTGAATCACACCAGCTGAAAAAGGTCTTCCCCCCAAGTCTATCAGAATAAATCTGTTCAGAAGGGGGACAACAAACAATTGTCACTCTACAGCAGGCCACATCCATCAAACAAAATGATTAAATCCACATCAGTTATTTCAAAGCATTCAGAAGCCCTGGCCTAACAAACTGCTAAGGTTGTGCCAAAATAACCGATTTGTAGGTGAATGGCTCACCCCCCCACATCTTTCTCACCGAATCCCTTTGATTTTCTCTTTTCCCCTCTTTGTGACTTCTTTCATCTATTTTGCAGGTCTTTATCCTGTTTTATTATCACCCTTGCATCATTCATAAAAAGAGGACCATGAATTTATGTATAGCGGTTCTTCTAAGGAACAGAGAGCTTTCTCAGTCAGTCAAAAGCTATTTATTGAGTCCTATGTTTGGAACTGTGGGGGTTACAAAAGAAATACTGTATGGATTTAGGATCCCGCTTCTAAAAAGGCTTTGAGGCCACTTTTAAAATCAAATGAACTGTAAAATAGGGCAATGAAAAATAAAACCCTTAGAAAGATCTATTGAGAGGAGCAGATTAATAGATGTTACCAGGCACCTGAGATAAGTTCACAAAAACCCTTAGATACTGAATTTATGTCTGCATTTCCTAAAAGCTAAGGCAAAGAGAAAGAGGCAAGGAATAATATAGGTTATCTTGTTTTCATTGTCTGTCAAAAAGGAAGCTTATTCCCCCCACCTTTTTTCCCGGCAGAGACAAATATTTTTCTGGCACTGAATTAAAAGAATTGATTTCATGGGTTCTAATGTTAGGGGTACTGTATAACCTGACACAGATTTCAACTACTGTTGTGCAAAATATATGGGAATCAAATCTTGTTTCTTGGATTCAATTCAATCCCACGAACATGCATTAGACACCTGCTATGTGCAAGACACTGTACTAGGCACTCAGGATACAAAGAGAAAAATAAAATATTTCCTCCTCTCAATGATCTCCTAAGTCTACTGGATGGGTGTAGTATGGCATGATAAAAAAAATCACTGACTCAAATTAGAAAACCTTGGTTCAAATCCTGCCTCCAATGCTTAATACCTGTGTGAATTGGGGAAGGACATTAAGCCTTCCTTTGCCTCAGTTTCCCCAAATAATAAAATGAAGTCTTGGCCGAGATGGCCTCCAACATGCCTTCAGATTCTATTATCTGATCATTGTAGGTGCAAAATAAATACAAAGCAATTTCACTAGGAAAAAAGTGGTGATGGGTTGGGAAATCAGGGAAGTCTTCACACAAGATGTGGTCCCTAAGTCCTACTTTGAATGACTGACTATAAAAACTGACTCAATAATATTAAAGCATCACTTATAGAATGCATTTTTTCCATTTCAGACTACATTTTATTAATATTTTTCATATAAGAACAGAGATACTTAATTTTAAAAGCACGGATGAGCTCATTATGGCATTATTTGAAATGCAAATGCCATAGAATGCATTTTCTAAAGGAGGCCTGAGATAACATGGTCCAAGAAGCTGTGTAACAAAGACCAAAACAAAATGCAAGGATAGGTGAGAATTTGGAGAAATAAAAGTCCATTAGATTGACTCTCTTAAATATCACTTGTCTCAGAAAAGTCTTTTACACGTTCTGGATACCAGCCAGTTCAGTGTTGTATCTCTGATGAAAATGTGGATTTCAAAAATTCTGTATTGTTGATTGAAGTGAAATCCTTGTGGCCTTGGGATAGCAGACTTGTGTGAGGCATGATTGCCATTCTGTATACAAAAGACATGTAAAAATGACCTCTGCCATTCAGGAATTGACAATCAAGATGTGAATGTAAGACATGTAAGCATAAAGAAGATAACTAGTTATACCAGGCAGCTTTTAATAAAGACAAAATGATGGGTCCAAGCATTGAGCGCCACAGAAATACAGAGAAGGGGGAGGTCTCTGTGAATTGGCATGAACTTCATGGAAGAAATGGGCCTTAAACTGGATCTGAAAGAATGAGGAGTATTCAATCAGGGAGAGGATATGTGGTGGCACCTTGCACATAGTAGGTACTTGACAAATATGTTTTTATGCCTTCCTTAATTCACTCAAAAGCCTTATTCATGTATTAGCTGCTACAAGAAGATATTTCCCATCCCCTTAATTGTTTGTACTCTCTTTTTTGTTTTTATTAGGTCTTTATATCCCCAGAGTTCAGTGCGGCGCCTAGCCCTAGCATGTAGCAAGCACTTAAATTCTAGTTGATTGATTCTCTATTTATATTCCATATACCCATAGTAGATTATAAAGTTTCTTGAGGACTGGGACTTTTATCTCTTTCCATTACTTAGTACATTACCATGCATATGTTAATAAACAGACTTGATTGGAGGGAGGTCTCAGTTGAAGCTGGAAAGGATTAGCCCATGGAATAATCATACTTCTGCTCTGGAAAGTGAAAAAATAGCATCTGAAAGAGAGAGACAGGGAATAAATTGAGAAAACATGGTCTTCTCCTTGATCTCATCATTGCTTTGATGAATAAATGCTCCTTGAACCCAGGATGAGTGGTAGTACATAGAGACTTGGCCTAGGAAGCTAGAAGATGTGAGCTCATGTTGGCCATGTGACAATAAGTAAATTATTTATACTCTCAGGGGCCCAGAAAACACTATCAGACTAAACTCCAGAATGGTTGATGGGATCTGCATTTGTTTGGACCAATGAAATTCCATATTAGGAGGAAAGAACCCAACCTAGGACATTGCCCTTTAAAGATTTCTCTTGAAGGTCTCTTGCTCTTTTCCATCCAGGTCGACAGACTCAGTAACTTTTTTAGGTGAGATCTGGTTTCTGGCCATCAAAGACCTTTTTAGAAGTAAGGTGGCTAGTGGTTACTTGCTTTGGTCTCCAGAATCTAGGAGCAACACAGCCCCATTAGCTTGTTAGGGGCTGCTCTTTGTGCCAGTGGCAATGAGGTGTCAGAGAAGTACCTAGGGCTTGAATTTTTACACTACCTGCAGCTGGCTGCTTGAGGAGTGGGAGATAGGACTTTCTGTATTGCTACAGGACCCCCTTGAGAAGCTGGAGCACTCAAAATAATAATAGTTAACATATATAGCTATTAATATTGATAGATCATCTCATTTTATCCTCCCCATAACCTTGATAGGTAAGTGTTCTTATTACATCCATTTTAAATATAGAGCAGAGGGGATACAAAAAGGTTGTGCCTTGCCCAAGGCCACACAACTAGTAAAAGTTGCAAGCCAGATTAGAACTCAAGCCTTCATAGCTCCCAAGGCCAGCACTGTATCCACTACACCACCTAGCTGCCTTTAAAACCAGAGACAATTAAAACATCATGAAAGGTGTGGTGTGGGCCCTGGGTACTTGGTCTCCATCTCTGCCCTCTAATGCTTTTTTCTTAGTACAGGATTATGTTATCTACCTAACGAGATCTTCCTTCTGTGCTGATATACATTTCTTCCTTCTAGAGACACCATAGAAGGAAAACAAAAAACAGCTTGTCAGCAAACAGGAAAGCTGGCTAAGGATGTTCCTGGGGCTCCCAAGGAGAGAACAGCCAGGGGAGCCTAAGGCAGAGAACCCAGAGCTCTGAGAAACCATTCTTGTACTTTTTCATGCCAGGCTGGTACTTCATGATTTCCTGGCTTCCCCAATTAGGCTGTTCAGTTCTCAATCATCTGGAGCAGTTGCCAATTGTCAGCAGCTGATACAGTAGCTGCTGCCCAGAGTGCCTTTGCTGCCTCTTCTGAGCTAACTCCATGGTCTTATCTCCTCCTTCCCCACTACCTACCCCATCAAGCAGCCGACTCCATGCTTGCAGTGGCAGTAGTAAGAGAGACAACCATGAAGTAGGTTCCATGGCACTGGAAGAGATGTTATTATCCAATGATATTTTAATGCCAACAGTATCTGTGTGTGCAGCACTGTGTAGTGTTGAATTAAACCTAATCTCTTCTAAGTGGAATGTTAATTTGATTTCTACTAAGAAGGCTTCTGCCAACTATAATGGAAAGAAGAGGGGGCAAACAAGTAAGTAGCCTTCCTTCAACCCAGATCTGTAAGACTTTGAGCTGCTTGCAGTGGGCTACGTATGTTCAGTCTTAGAGTTGAAGGACATGGCACTTTGTGATGACACAGAAAACACTGGATGGTCTCATGGTTCTCCATTCCCGCCCCATGAGGGTGGGATGGGTAGGGAGTGTTGTTTCAGTAGGAACATCCTTCCTCTCTATCTTTATCTCTCTTTGTCTCTATCTTTCTTTCTCTCTGTCTTTCTCTTCTTGTCTTTCTATCTCTGTCTCTTTCCTGAATTTGTGACTTTAGAGTCTCTTTTGGGGGTGACCAACGAAGAGTAAAAGTGGGACACCCTCCTTGATGCTGACATAAATAGCAATAGTTCACTCAAAGTCACTAGATCAGGTGCTTTTTCTGGGTGAGCCTGGGTCAGGATCTCAAGGCCCAGGCAGCCTGTTTTGCTATATGTTTCCTTGCCTGAGTATAGGTGACCAAACAATCATCATGAGATACATATATGCGCAGTTTTTCTCATAGCTTTTTGAGTTTGAGAGTGTCTGAGTCCTTCAGTAGGTATCAGATGCATTGTGAAAAGAGGTCCTGACAGCTACCACAGTATTTCTTGGTGGAGATGGTGAGCACTGACAGGAGGATGACCACAAGACCAGGTCTGATCTTGCAAAAGAAATGAATTCTGAGGGATTTGTTTGGACAGTGCAGAGTGAAGATGAAACATCTATTCAATAGGCCCATTAAGTGTTCTCTTCTTTAACACGAAAGAGCCAAATTAAGGGAATTTGGAGGGTCCTTCCATCTTTAGAACTATCATCCTATGACCTAGTAGAATTATATTAAGGGTAGGAAACAGCCCATCTCAAGTATTCCCACCAATCTTAAATTCCCAAAGGCTTCTTAGAAGAGTGAGCCTTTGGGAAAGGATTGGTTATGACCTGAATTATCAGGTAGACAATATTTCAAGTAATTGAATTTGTATATTTTTAAAATTTGCTTACTTTTAGTTTACAATATTCAGTTCAACAATCCCTTAAGTTCCAGATTTACTCCCCCTCCCTCTCCTGCCCCCTTCACCCTGCCATGGTGGCATGTAATCTGATATAGATAGCTGAAAATAGATATATGATCTACATGTACCTTCACATTAAACATTAGTCAAGTTGTAAAGAGGAATTATAGCCAATGGAATGAGCAATGAGAAAGAAAGAACAAAACAAAACAAAAAGAGAGAGCAACTAGTTTGCTTTAATCTACATTCAGACTCTATTAATCTTTCTCTGGATATGGATATCCCTTTCCATTATGAGTGTTTTGGAGTTGTCTTATGGTATTGCATTGCTGAGAGAAGTCCAGTCTATAAAAGTCAGTCATCACAGATATAATATCTCTTTAATTGTGTACAAAGTTCTCCTGGTTCTGCTCTCCTCACTCAGCAACAGTTTATATAAGTCTCTCCAAGTTATTATAAACTCCACCTGCTCCTCATTTCTTATACCACAATAGTATTCCATTATATTCATATACCACAACTTGTTCAGCCATTCTCCAATGATATTTTAATGCCAACAGTATCCGTGGACATCACCTTGATTTCCAATTCTTTGCCACCACAAAAAGAGCTGCTATAAATATAAATATTTTTGTACATATGGATCCTTTTCCCATATCTCTTTGTGATACAGCCCTAGAAGTGGTATTGCTGGGTCAAAGGGTATGCACATTTTAATAACCCTTTGGGCATGGTTAAATTTATATTTTTAAATAGAAAAAGTGTGTGTGTGTGTGTGTGTGTGTGTGTGTGTGTGTTTTGGGGACAGGACATGACCATATTTCAATTCACAAAAATGTTCCCAAAATGTAATTCCAGGAAATCAAGCTGACACTGTGAATATAATATGCTTTATTTATAAAATGACACATGCATGGGAGGGAAACTATGACTAATGAGGGCACCTAATGCCCAGGTACCTCAAAATACTCACATCCTACATGTTACAGCCTTCATCCAGGGAAAAAGGAAGAGCCAATCCCAGGAGTGACAGTGCTATCCATTCTAATGTTTAATCATTGGTCTTGCTTCCAATGTGTTCTATAAGCATTAGCTCATTAGTCTCTAAAGTCAGGATGAGAAGAGGCAGGTGTGAATATTAGCACTCTAGATAGGCAAAATTAAAGTGATGAGAGAATGAGGTAAGATATTTGCTTCCTATTGCAATGTGAACCTATGTCTCTGTAGTCATATGGCTAAAGGAGAATCTCACTGTCCCAAAAGCATCCAGTTCACCTGGATTACAGCCTAGGGTAATGAAAGAGCTCACCTACATGACTGCAGAGACACAGCAGTTCTTGTAGAGAGTTAAAGAGGTGTCCTAGGTCTTGGAATAGAGAAATGTTATCTGAAGTTTCCAAAAGAGAAGGAAGGTAGATTTCCATCATTTTCTGGGGATATGTTAGGAGAGTATTTAAACAGAAGAATTCAGAGCATTAAAAAAGGGAATGTGTAGTTGTTATGAACTAGCAGACATTCCATGGAGCACATATGCTACTCTTTGGGGACCAATCCATATTCTCGCCTTTTGCTGAGGGATAAGCTCCTTACTTTGCTGAGATGATACAGTAACTCCTGATTGGACATTGTGTGTCAGGTGAGTGGGTATGATGTCACAGAAGATTAGGAAGGAAACATGCATTTATTAAGCACCTTTTATAAGCCAAAGGGCAGCTAGGTACAGGGGATAGAATGCTGGGAGGGGTTAGGGAAGATCTGAGTTCAAATCTGACTTCATACATTTACCAGCTGTGTGACTCTGGGCAAGTCACTTAACCCTGTTTGCCTCAGTTTCCTCATCTGTAAAATGAGGAGGAGAAGGAAATGGCAAACCATTTGAATATATTTGCCAAGAAAACCCCAAATGGGGTCATGAAGAGTTGAACCCAACTAATTGATTAAACAGCAACAACGATATAAACTTATAGGCCTCACATGTTTTAAGCAATGCTTTTATAGTGGGAAAAGCCAGTCGTTGTCCCTATGCTTGTTACCTCTTTTGTATATTGAGCATTTTTTCTAGAAGTAACCCTGTTAATCCTTTTTGATGAGATGCTAGACTTGAACCATACCTGCATTTTATCTGAAAGGTTTTCCTTGTAATTCTATCCCAAAGTAGGGGTATAAAGAGACAAAGCAAGAGCCTATGCACTCCCATCGGAGTCAAGTGTCTCACAGGATAAATCCTGCTTGACTCCCTACTCTGAAAGAAATTTACCTGGACCACGGATAACAAGGCATTCCAAAGCAAACTCATGTAATTTTTTACAAAGTGATTGGGTTGGTCAATTAAATGAATATCAGCCAACATAGTATATAACAAGGCATTGGACAAAGTCCCAAATGATATTCTTATGAACGTAATGGAGAGATGGGGCCTGCATGACAGTGAATCAGGCATATGGAGCTGATTCTACTACCATCCTTCCTTTTCTAGATATTTTTGGGAGAAGCATTGAATAATTTGAATTACCTGTTTCCCTTGTGCCAGTGGAAGGCAGGAAAAAAGAAGGACAACTGAGGGAGAGTGGGATGATCACACAGAGACTCCATACATGGAAGAGATAGTCAGGGGACATCCTCCTGAAGGGAAAGAAGATCTGGAGAAGAGACACCTGCTTCTAAGGGACAAGGGAGGTGTATTTCTGTCGGTCCAAGGAGACCTTTTTTCTACTCAGAACAGATGACCTCACTTGAAAATTTGCTGAGAAAATTGAGGCTATCCATCATAAATGGCCTTATTTTCCTTGTTCCAGGAAAACCTCTGTACACTTTCATTTATACTTTCCTTCTTTACTCTGAACTCTGAGGAAAAGGTGTCCTTTTTGTTGAGTTCTTGTACTTGAGTCCTCATATCATCCCCTTCTGTCTCCTCTATTAGGTCATCCCCATTGTTCATTGCCTTTCACTCTCTCCTCCTTGATCTCTTCTATTCTACTGACTCCTTCCTTGCTGTCTACAAATTCCCTGATACTTAGAAAACTTCACTTGACTTATCAATTTATTGTCATAAATCACACTTCATTTTTACCACCAAGATCCTGGAAAAGTCACCTGTTCTTACTGTCTAGAATTCCTTTTCACTTACTACTCAACCCATTACAATCAAGCTACCACCATCTGTAATAAAAATTCTCCTTCTAATGGTACCAATGATTTCTTCATGACTAAATACTTTTCTTAGTCCTGTTCAGGGTACTGTAGTCATCCCAATTTCCTATGTTCACAATCTCATTGTTATCCTTGACTCTTCACTCTTTCTTACAACCCATATGCAATCAGTTGCCACTTAATGCTTCTCTACCTTTGGAATGTTTCTCGTAGACATTCCTTGTTTTCTTTGGACATTGACACCACTCTGATACTGATCCTCATTTCCTCATACCTGAACTATTGTAATAGCTCCTACTGGGTCTGCCTGCCTCAAGTCTCCCCACTTCAATTCATTCTCTATTCAGCCATTAAAGTGATCTTCCTAAAGCACAGGTCTGACCATATCATTCCTCCAATTCAATACATTTCAGTGACTCCTTGTTTTCTCTAGGATCAAATATAAATTTTTCTGTTTGGCACTGAAAGTCTCTCAAAATCTGGCCCCTTGTTACCTTTGCAGTCTTCTTACTCTGGACTCCCAACCACATCTACTAAGATACAGTGACACTGGCTTACTTGATGTTTCTTACATGTGATACTCCATCTCAGGGGTGGGGAACCTGCAACCTTGAGGGCACATGTGGCCCTCTAGGTCTTCATGTGCAGCCCTTTGACTGAATCCAAACTTCACAGAATGTCAGTTTAGATTCAGTCAAAGGGTCACACTTGAGGACCTAGAGGGCCACATGTGGCCTTGAAACCACAGGTTTCCCACCTCTGCTCCATTCCCTGACTCCAGGCAGTTTTTACTGCCTCCCATGCATGAGATTGTCTCCTCCTCATTTCCACCTCATGGTTTTCTTAACTTCCTTCAAGTTTCAGCTAAAGTCCTCCATACCTTGTACAATCTTCATTAATCTGTGTACCTTCCCTCTGAGATTATCTTCTATTTAACCTGTAGGTGGGTTGTTTGTACTTAGTTGTTCTACCATTACTTCCCCTCATCAGACTTAGATCTCCTTTGGGGCAAAGAACATTTGTTGTTGGTGGTGGTTTATTTTGTTTTTACTTTTTATCCTTAGCACTTCACACAGGACCTGGTTTGGAATAAGTCCTTAATAAATACTTGAGCTGATTAAAAAAATCTTTCTATTCCTAACACCTAGTGGCTTTTTATAGTAAATGTTTAGTAAGTATTGAATTGAATTGCATAGGTAGGATATGGAATTGACAAAATATAATATATTGGATGACAGAGCTGGGATCCAAAAATATCTTGACAGTCTGAGATGAAGACCTGAATCTGATTAGATGAAATTTAATGGGTATAAATGTCCAGTTATGCATGCAATATGAGTCACTCATATGACTTGGCTACCAAAAATGCCCATCTAATTTTGAGATGCATTAATAGAAATATAAATGACAAGTTAAGCTGTTCATATCAGGCTGAAAAAGCTTCTAGCACAAGCCTAGTGATGGAGTCATCTAAGGACAGAGGCCATATCACATGACTGGCTACAGGGTGATGATATTTTTAAATCCACAGCAACTTTTAAAGACCACCTACTAAACTATAAAGTGCATGCATTTCAGAGGATGGAGAACCCATCTATGAAATTACATATCTTTGCAGTATTCAGATCAAATACTTGTTCAAGATGATGGAGGCAATATTCTTACTGTATTCTGTGCTGCCAGGTGATGTCTGGCATACTGTGTTCCCTTTTGGCCACCACTTTTTATATTAACAAAGTGGAGTTATCCATAGTAGGTCAAGAAAGATGACAAGAGGTCTTGAAACTGTTTCATTTCATCAATAAACATCAAACAGCCAAGGGCTAACCATTAGGATGGAGATGAATGGGAGGTAACTATGGGGATTGTGAAAGGGGGAATCTCTAGATTCAGAATAAAATGCGGAGGAAAACCATGCTGTGCTAATATTCTAGCCCTAATTGAGAGTGGTATTTCCAGCCAAGAAAGAGATCAGAAGTAGAATCTCCAAAGCTAAGAGGTATATGCTAGCTATCCAGGAAAAAGAGACCAGAATTAGAATACTGAGATGAACAGACATAAAGTATAAGGGACTAATGAAATTTGGATCCAAGAATACTACATTAATCATTTTAATGTTAGAGGGCCCCATCCTTAGAGTAGTCAAAATATTCCTTGATTCCAATCCAAGAGTTAGGGACTTGATAAGCCTACTTCTGGGGATATATAATGGAGGACCTCATACTCCACTTGCACAAATATCCTCTACTTCCCATCATCATGTTTTTGTCATGCTGTTGTCAATCTTTTAATTGGCTGTTGAGTCAGAACTGATACTCCATCTCAGGGGTGGGGAACCTGTGGCCTCAAGACCATGGGACCCTCTAGGTCCTCAAGGGCAGTCCTTTGACTGAATCCAAACTTCACATAACAAGTCAGTTTAAAGAAAAAAATTGATTGGCACAGATGAGCAATGGTTAGGCCTTTCAGATAAGATACTGTACCCTTGGGGGTGGCTAGGTGGCGCAGTGAGTAGCATGTCGGCCCTGGAGTCAGAAGGACCTGAGTTTGGATCTGGCCTCAGACACTTAATGCACACACAAACAAAACCTAGCCATGTGACTTTGGGCAAGTTGCTTGACCCCAATTGCCCTCCAAAAAGAAAAGAGAAAAAAAAGGGAAAAAAAGATACTGTACCCTGCAAGTCCAACTGAGCGAAGTAATATTTTTTTCCACATTCATACCATGCCCTAAAGCAAATTTTGTGGTAACTTCAAGAAGTTAGAAAAGACCCTGAGAGAAGAAGTCTTAAAGTGTCCCTCAACCTCATTTGTTCCCTAAATGTATACTTTGTTACCTTTGTGCTTTAAATTTGAGCCCATTTCCCCCAGGATCTTTTGTATGTTTGTGAGAGGGAAAGTATGTCCCAAGTTGAAGAGTAATGTTTTGTACTAGTGTAAGGCCACACATGAGCGGCTTTCCACAGGACTGCTGCTGTGAATAGCTTTCAAGGTTCTGATTACGTAGCATAGAGAGCTCTATTTATTCAATAACAAATCAGAGCAAAACAGTCATAGAAAATCAAAATACAGCATGTCACAACTCAATAACTTATCACTAATATGGCCACATAGTTTTCACCAAAGTGGTCACATAGTTTTAAACAAAGTACATTCAACTAGTCAATCATAAAATCCTTAATTCAATCACAAAGTACAAAAGTCAAAGTCCTCCACCCATAGATCACAGTAAATCATAATCTTCTCAGTCAGTACACAGTATGCAAGTAAAGTTTTCTTTCAGCTTGACTCGACACTGGCTCTCAGCTTCCATGGTTCCTCTTCCATGGTCCCAGCTCCAACTGTTGCCTGGGTTCAAAGGCAGGCAACTCCCAGTTCCTTGTCCAGCTCCTTGTACAGTTCTTCAACCAGTTCCCACTCCATATTGAAGTTCACAGTGTCCAGTCTACCTCAAGTACTCCACAGTTCCTGTTTCTGGGAAGACAAAGCTTGACAGAGACACAATAATATTCATACACATTGTTGGCACCATCATCAATTCACTATCTGCCTATGAAATCAACTCAGACCCACCAACAATGTCTAAGAGGTCAGCACAAATCATCAACATAGAAATCATCACAGACCCACAAACAAAGTCCAAGAGGTCAGCACAAATAATCAGTAAATTCCCAGGACCTCCAAAACCCTCCTTCAGGACTTCTGTAAACATACAACCAGAAATTCCTCTTTCAGGGCTCCTAGTAAGGTCCCAGGGTTTCTGTACAAAGTATCACAAACAAACATCAATGCAGAGAAAGCAGACAAACAGAGTGCTGGGATACCACAAGATTTCTCCTTGTTGACTGCTACAACAAGAGTCCTCTTCTCAGTTCTTCTGTCTTTAGCTGGGCCTCTCCTTATATATGGTCATTAGTTCCTCCCCTTCCTGTTGCAGGAGTTCATGAGTTCTAGGGCTCACAAGTTGTGGGGTTCACACATTCTGTTTCTTAACAGACTTAATAAAAGGCGAAAAAGAAACTTTAACTTAAAGAAGGTGTTAATTCAATAGCTGAAACAAGCTGTGAACTACTTCTGTGCTTGCCATTACAACTAGCTACTTTAAACTTGAACCCACTCTCCACTGGGGGAAACTGTAGTTCCCAGATTGATAGATTTTTTGGGGGGGTACTTCTCTCCTTCCTACAGCTTCTCAATATATCTTCTTTTGTAAAATCTAATTGATGTCAACTGGCTAGTTGATATCAAGGGAAGTGCACCACATGGGGGCCCATGAGTGATAGTTTTTGAAATCTATAATGCTTTATGCTTATTCCTAGAACCCTGAGGAGATAAGTAGCCTCTCATGACCCAATGTGCAAGTGTGAGTGGGTGAAGGGGCACTACATAGGAAAATCACTTTGTCCAGCCCAATGGTTTGCTCAGAGAGAGTATCCATTTACAGCTCTTCCAATCCCTTATTCTCCAAGTAGGCTGGACGATTAACCTATTATTTTTCCTCCATGTATATAGATTCACCCTTCCTCAATCCCAGATCAAGTAGAATATAAACTCCTTGAGGACAAGGACTGTACTTTTTAGTTTTGACTTTGTGTTTCCAGTGCCTAGCCTTGGACATAGTAAATATTGGTAAAGGAAATTAAGTTATTTAGCCTGAAAAAAGTCTATATAGAGTAGGAGGTTACACATAACAATAATAAGAAGAAAAATAACTCATATTTATAACACTTTACATATATTATCCCCTTTGATCATCATAACACCATAACTGTGAAGTAGGCAATGTTATTTTAAGTAATACCTGTCTCTTGCAGATGAGGAAATCGAAGATTAGAGATGTAGAATGATTTGCCCAGGGTAACAGAGTAAATATCTGGGATATGATTGGAACCCATGTACTCCTGACATCAGGCTACCTCTATCTTAGTTAAATTTTAAGTATTTAAAGAATTGTCATATGAAAGAGAGATTTCAGGGTTTTTGTTTTGTTTTTTGTTCGTTTGTTTTCTTTTTTTCCTGCATGGCCCCAAAGTGTCTGGCTAGGATGAATGGGTTTAAGTCTCAGTCCCTTCATCTTGCAACCTAGGCATCATTTTCAACTCCTCACTCTCACTTACCATCTCCTCCCCAGACCATATTCCCCATATCCAATCTGTTGCCAAAGTTTGTTGATTTGCCTTTATTGTCTCTCTCTCATATGTTTCCTTCTCTTCTCTGACACTGCTACCACTCTAGTATGGGCCTTCATCTCATACCTATACTACTGCAGGAGCCTACTGGTGGGTCTACCTGCCTCAAGTCTCTTCTACTTCAGTTTACCTTCCACTTATCTGTCAAAGTGATCTTCCTAAATCACAAGTTGAAATATGTCATCCTCCCCCCATTCAATCAATTCTAGTCCCCCCATCACCTTAAGAATTAAATATGAAATCCTCTGTTTGACACTGAAAGCCTTTCATAACCTTGATTCCCTCCTACCTTTTCATTCTTCTGATACCCTATTCACTTCCATTTACTCTAATTCAGCAAAACTGGTCCCCTTGCTGTTTTCTGCATATGATGCTCTGACCTGACTCAAAACATCTTCACTATCTCCCATGCCTGGAATTCCCTCCTTCTTCATTGTTTCCTTCTGACTTCCTGCAAGTTCCAGGTAAAATACCACCTTCTACAAAAAAAAAAAAACAACCTTTTCCAAATCCTCCTAAATTCTATTTCTTTCCCGCTGTTGATTATATACAATTTATTTTGTATATATCACATTAGGACATAATTGTTTACATGTTGCCTTTCCTTTTAGATCATCCTTGAGAGCAGAAAATCTGTTTTGGTTTTGTTTTTCTTTCTATTCCCTGGTTAGCACAGTTCTTGGCAATACAATAGTTGCTTAATAAATCCTTATTGTTTCACTGACTATTAAATGGGTTATAACTATGACAAAGTAGTGAGTTCCCCATCAATGGATGTCTTCAAACAGGATGGTTGACTACCTTGTCAGAATTTTGTGGAGAATATTACTTCACAGGATGAGAGGTTGGACTACTAGATGATACAATCCCTTCCAGCTCTAAGATTTTGTGACACAAGTCAACCAATCAATCCTTAGAGAAGGTGCTTGTGCCTAGACCCTGGTGAACTCAGCAGTTATGACTGAGTTAAAACTTATAGGTACTGGGGCGACTAGGTGGCTCAGTGAGTAGAGTGTTGGCCCTGGAGTCAGAAGGACCTGAGTTCGAGTTCTGGCCTCAGACACTTAACACACACACAAACAAAACCCTAACTGTGACCTTGGGCAAGTTACTTAACCCTAATTGCCCTCCAAAAAACAAACAAACTTTTAGGTACCTAAAGGACTGGAGATGTCAAAAAGACTGAGCAGTCTCTTGTCCCTCCCAAAAACACCACTCCACCCCAATTCTCAGGGAGCTCTGATCTTCTGGGAAGGAGATAGCTCCAATCTGTTCTCGACCAAACAGTGCCAGAGGTTTGTTGGCTTTCTACTATGTGGTTTTCCCTTATTCTGGATGAAGAGGGATTAAAGAATAAACACTTATCCCACCTCCTCCTTCTGAGGCCTCACACTGGATGATTAGCTCAGTCATCTCACTGACAGGCCAGGGAGTTGGGGAGGAGGGAGGAATGACTAAGTTAGCCTGTCCTGCCCTGCCCCCATACCCCTCCTGAGAGGCTCCAGTGGCTCTGGAGACACTGCTGTCAGTTAAAGAGAACCTGACAGCTGACAGCTTTCAGGAACAGTCAGAGGGCTGATTAGGTTTGTTTTTGTATTTTTGCGTTTTTTGTAAAATTTCCCCCTTTTCCTTCTTCCCTTTTCCTTTTCTCCATTGTGTTGCAGGTCTGGCAGCATGACTAGAATTTAAAGCAAGTTGCTGGGATCAAAATATATACAAGTACCAAGCCCTGCTCCTTTAGTTCACTCTCCAGATTGGCAGCTGTCCACTTCCTGAGTGCTGAAGCACACATAGAAACACCTGCTTATTATTTATAGGGTGGACCCAGAACAAGGGAGTGGGACCAGTTCAGAGATGCTTTGATCACCTCTCTGCTTGCTTTAATCAATTATGAGCATCATCACTGATGAAGGAAAAGTAGAAGAAGCCCCCTGGATTGTTAATGCAGTTTATTGTCCAGATCTCCCAAGACACCCACCACTCCACAAAAGCTTTTCTCAAGGAGGAAAGACGTCACAAAGCCACTGAAACTTGCTGCTATTCATCCTGTTCATATTACCTCTCTGTTCCCTTAACAGGCTGTGCTTTTAGGCAGATAGATAAATAGATGGTTAGTTAAGAAAGAGAGACTTTAAACAGGATAGATAAACTAGTCAATTTACATCCTGTGGCCTAATCTATCAATCTATCTGCCTGTCCATTGTGTTTTCATTTTCTCTCAATCTGTCACTTCAGCCTCCATTAACCATTCATCTGTATCCCTCTTCCCCATGTCCTCACTCCCACCCCATCTTCTAGCCTTAAAATAAATCAGAGCCTCAGACACAATAAAGCATATCCTTCCACTCCAGTTACTATGGAAGGGTAGCCCTGGCAGCTGACACTGAACTTACTGAAGAGGTCTAGTGACTTTTCTCTATCCTCTTTTCTAGGAAATATGTCAATGTCCTTTATCACTCATGCTTATGAGTGTCAGATCTGTGGGTCTGGCATCTTGTTGGAAGTTTGGCAGATAAAGTAAAAAAAATCTACTTAATTCAGACTAAGGATGGGGGAAGAGGAGAGGAGTCAGAGTTAGATACTTTAGAGTAAAAAGTCAGAATTAGAAAAACAAAAATCCCTAGTATTTGTATAATTCTTTTCAGATTTTGAAGTGCTTCCTAACATTTCTAACACTACTTAACACTTCTGGGAAGTACGTAAAGGTACTGGTAGATGAATAAACAGATTCTTGAAGAAGTTCAGTAACCTGATCAAGGTCATGCACAATGCTTGTGTGATAATAAATGTTTAACCACTGGTTCTCAGAAGAAAAATGCATCCAGGAAGCACTTTTATGTTTAATATGAATTGTTAAAATTTTCTTCATCATATTCTTGTCTAGATAATTAACAAACAATAAATTAAGCCTTGATTTATAGCATTTGACAATTTCTAAGGTTGAAAATTTAGCAATAGGCCCTCTAGCACAGGTTTGAGTATCCTCCATCATGCCCCTGTACCTAATGTAACCCAGATGTCCTGACTTCAACTCTTATTTTTACTCAGTTGTCTCTTTCAAATACTGAATAGTTTTTATTTTATTGCTTTTCATGTAAATGACAATTAATTGAGGAAGGGAGGAGAGAGAGGGAGAGAATGTATCTGCTTTAATAGAAAAGATTCATTTGTAATTAGCAAGATCTATTTGCATATGAACAATTAGTGTACTTAATTGTTTAAAACTAGTTTATTCTCTTAATTCTTTTATGCTGCTACTTTCCAGTTTCATAGATAGATTTATTGAATCTTAGATAGTTAACACATGAAACTTAGCACAAGAAAGGAACCTGAGAAATCATCCAGTGCAACATTTCATTTTATTGATGAGGAAATGGAAGCCCAGGCTAAGTGATATGCCTGGCATCACCCAGTAAGTTACTAATGAAGCCAGGAATCCTTGACTCCAAAATCATCTTTTTCTTCCACACCATACTCTTCCTGAGCAATCTTATTATAATATAACTTTTTAAATAAATTCTTCAGAACCATAAAGCATCAGATATTGATCACCTTGAATTATCACAAATTCCTGATTAACAGAGCTCAATTTCATAAGATTTAGCTAAAATGTTAAAAAATAATCAACAGCCACAAACATGGTTTACAGAATTAGTTAAAAAAGGACCTCAGATTCAATCAAGTCCCATCCATATGCAGTTCAATCACAAGTGTGGAGGCCTATCAGCCTTTGATAAACTCCAGACAGGAAGAATTCACTATTCCCCAAGGTAGCTCCATTTGCCACTTACATAACTTTAATTGTTTGAATGCTTGTTTTTCCCCTTTGGGAAAGGTGATAATTTTTTTTTTAAAGTGTATTTATATCGTTTTTACATCACCTACTTTTCCCAGTAGAGCTTTTCTCCTCTTATTCCATAAAGGTGAAAATTTTTAGAATTTATTTTAAAATACACACACACACACACACACACACACACAACTCTGCGTGTGTATGCATATATATGGAAAATTAATCAATATGATATATTCAGTGCCTGGTAAAGTGACTGGCACCTAAATAGGTGTTTAATAAACGCTCATTTGTTTAATTAGTGTGTAATGTTTTACTTCTAGAGTTCCCCAATTTTATA
This sequence comes from Gymnobelideus leadbeateri, assembly GCA_011680675.1. Classification (NCBI taxonomy): domain Eukaryota; kingdom Metazoa; phylum Chordata; class Mammalia; order Diprotodontia; family Petauridae; genus Gymnobelideus; species Gymnobelideus leadbeateri. Next base: position 164,897 of record WOXC01007538.1, read on the forward strand.
AAGAAGGAATGTTTATTCTCATTCCTCTTCAATGGGGCCAAGCTTGGACATTATAAACTTATCACATTGAGTTTTGACTCCTTTGTTCTTCTTTCTATTTACATTGTTGTAGTCATATAGGGATATTGTTTTCCAGATTCTTGGATAGATTTGAAACTATTAATGAGTTTTCCCTTGTATTAAAAAAATTGAAATCTATTTCTTTGCAACTTCAGCCTATTGTTCCTAATTCTGTCCACTCTAACCAAGAAAAATTCAAAGGTGTGTATGTATTTGCACGTGAATGCCTGTAATATGTATGTATACACACACACACACACACACATATATATATATATATATATACACAAGTTCATGAACCCCAAGTTAAGAATTCTTGGATTATGGGGTGGCTAGGTGGCTCAGTGAATAAAGCACTGGCCCTGGAGTCAGGAGGACCTGAATTCAAATCCAGCCTCAGGTATTCAACACAACTAGCTGTGTGACCTTGGGCAAGTCACTTAACCCCAAATGCCCTGCCTTCCCCCCTCCAAAAAGCCAAAAAAAAAAGAATTCTTGGCTTAAATATCTCTAATATACTTTTCAATACTCAGTTCCCATGGTGTTCTTATTCTATAGAAGGTGTGCTCCAGAATCTTTGTCCCATAACCTGGGTTTTAAGGCCCATCTCTGACCCATATATATCTTTCATGCTGTTGCCTAGGAAATAATTGTAAGTGGTCACTGGTTTGTGAAAATTTATGAATGAGGGTGAGCACAGTGAGGAAAGGTAACATGCCATTCTACCATTAAGTCCAGTATGGAGGGATGGAGAGGTAGGAAACATATCTCCTGTAAAGCTGTTGTAATTTCAGCTTTGTAATCAGCTTTCAGAGGTGCTTAAAGAACCAGCATTAGCCAGTGAACCACAGAGGCTGCTGCCTAGTGCTGAGCAGTTTTTCTGTTCAAAAGCCAGACAGAAGACAGAGCCTGCAAAGGCTTGCTTGGAAAAGGAGGGTTGTCATTCTATAGAACCCACTGTTCTTCTGTTCAACTGTGAAAGGGGCAAATTAGCCAGAATCCTACCCTACACAGATAAATCAGAATTAGTAAAATCTTTATCCATCCACCACCATAGTATTATTCAGATCCATTCTTTTTTATATTTAAAAAATTTGTTTGTATTGCTTAGATTGTTGTCCTCATGATTTCCAAATTGCCTAGGAACAAAGAACCCTGTGGAAAAGAAGCTTCCTTTTCACCACTACCCTATCACCTCAAATCCCAAGAAAAATAGAATACTGTACTTTTGCAAGAAGAAAAGAACACTGAGCCTGGGAGATAAGAAGAACTGAGGTTCTCCTCCCCTTGTTAACATTTACTAGCTGTGTGATGTTGGGGAAGTTACATGACCTCTCTGTGTCCAATTGCCTCAGGCACAGGATAATATTTTCTTCACTAAAGATCAGGGGACTAGATCAGATAAACTTTTAAATTCCTTTCCATTATTTTATATCTATGATTCTGTGGCATATAGGGAGTCAGTAGTTCAGGAAAGAATAGCTGTCATCTCTCCCTTAGAAGTAATTGCTAAGAAAGGCAGAAATAAGCAGTGTAAGAGCAAGAATCAGAATCTTGGATTTAAAGGAACATCAAAAGTCATCTTGAATAACCCATACCTAAAGAGAAATTCTTTCTAAAAGATCCCCAACAAGGCTATGGCTTGAAGGCCTCCAGTGATGGAGAACCCACAATCTCACAAGGCACTCCATTGTACTTTTGTACAGCTCTAATTGTTAGAAAAATTCATTGCAGATAGAAGTACTGTGGATTCAAGATATTTTACTTTAATGAAGAGTAGTTTATTGCTGAGGGGTTAAAATTTGCCTTCCAAAATTAAAGATATCTATAAGCACATGAAAAAATGTTCTAAATCACTATTTATTAGAGAAATGCAAGTCAAAACAACTCTGAGGTACCACATCTCACCAGTCAGATTGGCTAAGATGACAACACACGAAAATTACAAATGATAGAGAGGATGTGGAAAATTGGAACAATAATGCATTGCTGGTGGAGTTATGAACTGATCCAACCATTCTGGAAAGCAATCTAGAACTATGCCCAGAGGGGTATAAGTAATTTCATATCCTTTGACCCAACAATACCACTTCTAGGGTTGTATCCCAAAGTGATCATAGAAGCAGGAGGAAGACCCCTATGTACAAAAATATTTATAGCAGCTCTTTTTGTGGTGGCAAAGAATTGGAAATTAAGGGGATGCCCATCAATTGGGGAATGTATAAACAATTTATGGTACATTAATGTAATGGAATACTATTGCGCCATAATAAATGAAGAGCAGATGGATTTCATATTTACCTGGAGAGGCTTATACAACTGATGCTGAGTGAGAAGAGCAGAACCAGGAAAAATTTGTACATAATTAAAAATATAATGTATGTGTGATGACCAACTTTGATAGACCGGACTCTTCTCAGAAATGCAGGGCTATAAGTAAACTCCAAAAAACTCATGATGGAGAGAGATGTCTACCTTCAGAGAAAGAACTAGAAAGAACAGAGTCTGAATGCAGATTGAAGCAAACTACCGGCTCTCTTTCTTTTTCTTGTTTGGTTTTGTTTCCTCTTTTCCCGTTGTTCATTCCATCTGATACAATCCTTCCTTATAACCTGACTAATGTCTAATGTGAAACTATTTGAAGATCCTATACTTGATTGTAGGCTGCCATGGGGAGGGTAAGGGAGGGAGGGGCAGAAAATTTGAAACCCAAGGAATTGTGGAATTGAATCTTGTAAAATTAAAGTAAGCAAACAAATTAATAAAGACCAAAAATAAATAGTACAAAAAACATTTGCCTTCCAAATTTCTACCTTAATTCGGCTTTGGGAGAACCAAGTTGAACAATTCTTGTTTCTCTTCCATAAGAAAAGTCTTCAAATATGTGAAGGCAGTGATTCTGCCACCCTTAGGTCTCCTCTTCTCTAAGCCAGGTATTTCAAGAGCCTTCAATTGACCCTTGTGTAATCCATATATTAGAGAATCTCTCATGACTTTGTGGGCTTTTCTCAGTTTTATGGCTCCTAGTCCCCACCCCAGAGACCTGGAAAATTATATGTATAGTAACTATTAGTACATACAAATTAACTCACCATTTTTAAGCATGCAGTTTACTATATTTTAGAGAGAAGATTTATTAAAAGGAGGCAAACAAAATAACCAAGTTGGAACAAAGATTAGTTCCAAAAAAAAGATACAGTAAATAAACAAAGTCGCTTCTGGTGGAGCTACTTCCCAATAATACTGCCTTAGCTCCTTCTTATAATACAAAGGGATAGAATCCAGTTTTGATCTCTCTCTCTCTCTCTCTCTCTCTCTCTCTCTCTCTCTCTCTCTCTGTCTGTCTGTCTCTCTCTCTGTCTCTCTCTCTCTCTGTCTGTCCCTGTGTCTCTGTCTCTGTCTTTGTCTCTTTCTCTCTCTGTCTCTCTCTCTGTCTCTGTCTCTCTGTCTCTGTCTCTCTCTGTCTCTCCCTCCCTCCCTCCCTCCCTCTCTCTCCCTCTCTGTCTCTGTCTCTGTATCTCTCTCTCTCTCTCTCCCTATCCCTCTACACCCCCTTTCTCTCTCTCTTTCCCTCCCCACCCCATCTTGTAGGTTATTAGGTTTCTACAGAGAACTCATATCTTTAGATGCCACCTACCCTGTGAAAGATGAGGGCGAAAAATATCTACTAGGCTCTTCTTGTGTCCTGCTCTTTTCATCAACCCTGGCTTTCTTCTGTGCCTCCCCAGATTCCAGTCCCACTTTTCACCTTGTCTGTCTCTTGAAGGTGACAATTTATCCTACTTACTCAAATGGAAAAAGGATGGGGGGGGGGAAGGGAAGGCAATAGTTCATGACTTGATACATGTATATAGTCTTAGTCCTTACATCATCCTGGTGACCCATCTTTGGATATAAGGTAACTATCTCTCCTAGAATGTATTGATCAGTATTAAACACAATGTCCCAAATGTGATCTGAGAAGAATAGAATACACTGGAACCATGACTATTTGTTTAGTTATGCTATTTTTCCCCTTTTAACTGCCATTCTATATTCATATTGAGCTTATAGTTCTCTAAAACCTCTAATTCTTTTGCATATGAACTACTGTCTAACCATCTCTCTCATATCCTATACATTGAACCCAAGTGTTAGACTTTCATCTTATTTCTAATAAATTATGTCTTATTTGATTAGGCTCATCATGCTAGTGAATATGATCCTTTTGGACCTTAATTCTCTCATCTAATTTGTTATTCTTTCTATCTTTGTCATTTGTAATATTGCATAACAATGGCATCTTTATTTTTATCCTAGGCATTGATTAAAATAATGCTAAACAACACAGAACTAAGGACCTGGGGAATTCTTTTAGAGGCCTACCTCCAAGTTGCCTTTAAACCAATAAAGCCATTCAATATAAATGTTGAACAACACAGGACTGAGGACAGATTCCTGGGAGAGTACACCAGTGATCTCTTTCCACTTTCATGTTAATCTCTTAACAAATACTTTTTGGTGGCCATTGATGCTACACCAAAAGGAACTACACTGTCATTCAGGCCAAACTGTCTCTTTCTTTTTTATTTCATGGAAAAGACTCCTTTTAAACTTTTGGAGTATGTTGATGATACCTCAAAAGAATGAATATATCCCTTATAAATGGGGCCTATGGGGCTGAAGCAAGATGGTGGAGTAGAAACAGCACTTGCACGGAGCTCCAGCCCACACCACTTCAAAACTATGTAAAAAGGGAACTCTGAAAGACCTCTGGAGCTCCAGAACCCACAGAATGACACAGAGAAGCTAACCTCCCACTGAGGAAACCCCAGCAGCCCAGCAGGGAGCTGCCAGGGCTGTGATCTGGGAGCCAAGCCTAGGTCCTCATGAGTTGGAGGTTTTAGCCCTAGGGAGGCTGGATCAGCAGCCTGCTGGAGGGACCCTAGAACACCAGCAGCTGCGGTGTTTCCAGAATTACCAACACATAAATGCCTAGGACAAAGTGAGAGGTTAGTGCCCTATGGATTTTGGGATCAGTATTTGGGAGCAAGTCAGCTTCTTCCCCCGGGGGTGAGGAGCCACTGAGGAGCCACAGCACAAACGCCATTTTGCAGCTTCAGTTGCAGCTTCAGCTCCTGGCCTGCAGACTGTTGGGGGATCCAGCATTCAGTCTTGGGGGTAATTGCTCTTGCTTTAACCTTCTAGGATCTGGATTGCGGTCTGGGGTGGAGGTCTTGGGATGTGTGATCAGCTTGCCAGAGTGTATGGAGGCTTCACAGAGGCCACCCAACTAATACCTCTGGAAACTGAGAGAACCCCAACATTTGGGACAGAAGCTCCCCTGTCTGGTGGCATAGTCCTACCGTGGCAACAAGCCCAAAAATCAAATAATTAAGTGGCAACATGCCTAGGCAAAGGAAACAAAATAAATAGAAAAATGTAACATTAGATTCCTATTTTGGGGGCAAAGAGGATAGAAGCATGGAACAGGAGGAGAACTGTGAGGTCAGAACTCCTGCACCAAAAGCCCCAAATGAAAATACAAGCAGGTTACAGGCCATAGAGGACCTTAAGAAGGATTTTAAAAACCAAATAAGAGAAGTGGGGGAAAATTAGGAAGAGAAATGAGAAGGACGCAAGAAAAGTACGAAATGAGAGTCAACAGCCTGACTGAGGAAAATAACACGTTAAAAATAGACTAACTCAAATGGCAAAAGAGGCTCAAAAAGACAACGAGGAGAAGAATGCATTAAAAAGTCAAATTTGCCAGATGGAAAAAGAATCTCAAAAGCTCATGGAGGAGATTCATTCCTTCAGAATTAGACTGGAGCAAATGGAAGCTAGTGATTTTCTGAGAAATCTAGATGCTATTAAACAGATCCAAGCAATTGAAAGAACAGAAGGCAACGTGAAATATCTCATGGGAAAAACCACTGACCTGGAAAATAGATCCAGGAAAGATAATTTTAAAATTATTGGACTACCTGAAAGCCATGATCAAAGAAAGAATCTAGAAACCATCCTTCAAGTAATTCTCAAGGAAAATTGCCCTGATGGTTTAGACCCAGAGGGCAAAACAGAGGTTGAAGGAATCCACCAATCACCTACTGAAAAAGATCCCAAAAAGAAAGCTCCTAGGAATATTATAGCCAGGTTCCAGAATTCCCAGATCAAGGAGAAAATGCTACAAGCAGCCAGGAAGAAACAATTTCAATATTGTGGAAACACAATCAGAATAGTACAGGACCTGGCAGCTTCTACAGTGAGGGTTTGAAGGGCATGGAATATGATATTCCAGAGGTCAAAGGAGCTGGGATTAAAACCAAGAATCACCCACCCAGCAAAACTGAGTATCTTGTTTCAGGGGAAAATATGGTCATTCAGTGGAATAGAGGACTTTCAAGCATTCTTTTTTTTTTAATTAAACAAATGCTTTATTAACTTCTGGTTTACATCATTCATTTCCGCCAGATTTTGAGTTACAATTTTTTCCCCGTTTTTACCCTACCCACCATCCCAGAATAGCAGTCCCACAAGATATCCCTTCCTCCAATCTCCTCTCTCCCATATCTTCTCCCATACCCCCTTCGACTTTTCCATTAGAGCAAGGTGAATCTGTGTACCCAAATGCCTGCACATCTTATCTCCCAATTACATGCAAAAGAGTATTGATAATAGTATTTATATATATATATATATATATATATATATATATATATATATATATATATATATATATATATATATATATATATATATATATATATATATATATATATATATATATATATATTTGAAACATTTAATTTTAAGACCTCGAATTTCACTTTCAAGCATTCTTGAGGAAAAAACCAGAGTTGAATAGAAAATTTGACATTCAGACACAAGAAGCAAGAGATGCTTGAGAAGGTAAACAGGGAAAAAAAATCAAAAGGAACTTATCAAAGTTGAACTATTTACATTCCTACAAGGAAAAAGAGTAACTGTAACTGATGAAACCTTTCTCAGTATGAAAATAATTGAAGATGGGTATATGGGCATATGAATACATATGTGAATGTGTATATATGTTTACAGGTATACATGGATAGAGGGCACAGTTTGAATTTGGTGGGAAGGGATGATACTTAAGGGGTGAAGTTAGGAGGTGAGAGAGGAATATAATCAGAGGAGATGAGGAGAGACAGAAAGGGGTAAACTATCTCATGTAGAGGAGGTAAGGGGAAGTGGTTGCAGGGGAGGGGAAGAACAGGAAGGCAAAAAGGTAAAACCATATTCTCATTGAATTTGGCTTAGGGAGAGAATGACATACATACTAAATGGGATATCTCACCCTGCAGGAGAGTAGGGGGGAGGGGGATGAGAGGGAGGATGATGGAGGGGAGGGCATGCTGGGGGGAGGGGAGGTTGGAGGCACCCACCTTTGAAGAGGGACAGGATCAAAATAGGGAATGGACCAGGTGGGGGGGTAGGATGGGTGGGAGGGAATTATAAGCAGCCTTTTACAATATATCTACTATGGTAATGTTTTGCATAGCTATACATGTACAAGGTATACTGAATTGCTTATCTTCCCAGTGGTAGTGGGTGACAAGGGAGGAAGGGAATAGATCTGGAATTCGAAGTTTTAAAATTAAATGTTTCAAATATATATAAATACTACCATTAGTTCTATTTTTATGTAATTGGGAGATAAGATGTGCATGCATTTGGGCACAGAGATTTACCTTGCCCTAATGGAAAAGTCAAAGGAGGTATGGGAGAAGATATGGGAGAGAGCAGATTTGATGAGGGGATAGCCTGTGGTACTGCTATTCTGGGGTGGTGGGTAGGGGGAAATTGGGGGAAAATTGTTACTCAACATCTGTTGGAAATGAATGATGTAAACCAGAAGTTAATAAAGCATTTGAAAAAAAATAATAAAGTTAAATGTTAAGAAATAGTCTGAGAAAACGAGCAAATAGCAAAAACAGACCTCACCACAGGCAGTTACTAGAAGATCAAGACATAAACTCAGAAGACAACAACTTCTAAATAGCTATAAACAAAAGCTTAAAGTTTTAAAAATATGAATTGAATACAGGTTTAAAAAATATTCCTAGAAGAGCTCAAAAAAGATTTAAAAAATCGAAGCGGTAGAGGAAAAACTGGGAAAAGGAAATAAGAGTGATACAAAAAAATCATGAAAATGAGTCAAAATTGGTTAAGAAAGCACAAAAAATACTGAAGAAACTTTAAAAGCAGAATAAGAAAAATGATAAAAGAGACACAAACATCCACTGAAGATAAGAACTCACCAAAAAGCAGAACTGGCCAAATGGAAAAAGAGGCACAAAAATTCATTGAAGAAAAGAACATCTTAGAAAGTAGAGCTGGCCAAATGAAAAACAAAAAACAGAAACATAAAAATGAAGTACAAAAGTTTACTAAAGAAATTAATTCCTTAAATTAGAACTGGACAAGTGGAAACTAATAATTCAATGAGACATCAAGGATTTTTTAATCAAATAATGAAAAAATAGGATATATGAAATATCTCATTGGAGAAACAACTAACCTGCAAAATAGATCTAGGAGGGATAGTTAAAAATACTGTATTACTTGAAAGCCATAATCAAAAGAAAGACCATAGGCATCATATTTCAAGAAATTATCAAGGAAAACCGCCCTTATATCTTAGAACCAAAGGGTGAAATAGACATTGAAAGAATCTACTGATGACATTTTGAAAGACATCTGAAAATAAAAACTTCCAAATAGTATAGCCAAATTCTAGAGCTCCCAGGTCAAAAAAGAAAATATTGTAAGCTACTAAAAAGAAATTCCTATATGGGAAGATGATACTTTTTTTTTTTTACTTCCAAGAATGTCCTCATTATTAGGTTAGTTAGGAATGTACATAGACACAAGGCATAGATGTGAATTGACTATGATGGAATGATATCCAAAAAAGTTAAGTAAAGGGATGAGAAAGACAGATGCACTGGGAGAGTTAGAGTGGATATAAATTATCCCACATAAAACATATGTCAAAGAACTTTTTTTACAATGGAGGGAAAGCTTGGGGGTGGACTGGGTAATTTTTAAACCTCTCTTTCACCAGAATTGACTCAGAGAAGGAATAACATATCCACTCAGATGTTTATCAAAATCTATCTTATAAGGAAATAAGTAAGTGGTGAGGAGAATGGGAGAGAAGAGGCTGATAGAAGGGAGAGTGGAAAAGTTTTTGCACAAACAAAACCAATACAGTTAATTTAGAGCAGAAAACTGGGGTTGGGAGGGGTTATTGAAAGTTACTCTGATAAAGACCTCATTTCTCAAATATATTGAGAATCGAGTTAAATTTATAAGAATGCAAGTCATTCCCCAATTGATAAAAGATCAAAGGATATGAACAGTCAGTTTTCTGATGAAATCAAAACTATCCTTAGTCATGTGGAAAAATGTTCTTAATCACTATTGATTAGAGAAATGTACATTAAAGTGACTCTGAGATATCACCTCACACTCGTAAGATTGGCTAATATGACAGAAAAGGAAAATGACAAATTTTGGAGGGGATGTTTGAAAATTGGGACATTAATGTACTGTTGATAGAGTTTGAACTGCTCTAACTATTCTAGAGAGTAATTTGGAACTATGCCCAAAAGGCTATAAAATTGTCATACTCTTTGAGCCAGCAATATCACTACTTGTATACAGATACCAAAGAAATTAATTTTTAAAAAAGAAACAAGAGAAAAAGGACATATATATGCAAAAGTTATTATAGCAGCTCTTTTTGTAGGTGCAAGGAATTAGAAATTTAGTGAATACCCATCAGTTGGGGAATGGATAAAAATTATGGTATATAATTGTAATGGAATATTATAGTGCCATAAGATATGACTAGCAGGATGCTTTTAGAAAAACAACAGCAGCAGCAACAGACTTACATGAATTGATGCAAAGTAAATTCAGCAGAACCAAGAGAACATTGTACACAGTAACAGCAATATAATATGATGATCAACTGTGACTAATTCATTTTCATCAATACGATGATCTAAGACAATTCCAAAGAACTTATGATGAAAAGTGCTATCCACTTCCAGAGAATGAACTGATAAGAGTATGAATACAGAGTGGGGCATACTTTTTTTGACTTTATATTTCTTGGCTATTTTGTCTGTGTTCTCTTTTGCAACATGGCTAATATGAAGATATGTTTTGAAAGACTGCATACGTATAGCTGGCATCAAATTGCTTGCCTTCTCAAGGTGGAGGGAGAGAACGGAAAGAGGGAATTTGGAACTCATTTTTTAAAATGAGTGTTAAAATAGTTTTTACATGTAATTGGAAGATATGTATTTAAGAAGGAAAAAAAACTGAAGAATGGGGACAGTGTGGTAAAAAAGTCAGAAGATCTGGGAGATACTGTTTACTCTTGCTGGGAAGGATAATGGCAGGTAAAGAAAAAGGTAACCACTACGTCCAAGTGACTCGATTTTGTTATCATTTCATAAAGCTCATAGAGTCATAGATCTAGAGCTGCAATGTACCTCAGAGATCATGTAGTTCAATTTCCACATTATATAAATGCAAAAACTGAGAACTTACATGATTACATTACTGGCTCAAGGGCACCTATGAATTAGGTGAGAGATAAAGGTTGGACAAAGACTTTCTGTGTCTATCACTGAAATTATTTCCTCTAGTTGAGGAATCAGAGCAGATAAACTACAAGAAGCAGACTCATTGTCTTTATTGAAAATGGAAATAATAATCATTAAGCTTAATATTCATATAGAACTTACTATATGTCAGATACTATGCTAAGCATTTTCTAATTATTATCTCATTTGATTCTTACCACAACCCTGGGAGATAGGTGCTATTATTATCCCTACTTTGCACATAAGGAAACTGAGGTAAAGAGTGGTTAAGTGATTTTCAAGAGGTCACACAGCTAGAAAGTATCTGAGATTAGATTTGAACATAGTTTTTTTCTGACTCTAGGCCAGGTGCCCTATGCACTAAACCACCTACCTGCCCTATATTATCTAAGTATTATCTTTTTACAAAGATATTTACTTTTTTGTAAGAAGAGTAATACAATGAATTTTCTATTGGTATTCAAAATTGGTAAAGCCAGACTTTTGTCCCCCAAAATCTTTCACCAAAGTCTAATTAAAAGACAGGAAGAAGGGTATACACCTTGTGTGCTTGTAAATAGACTCCTTTTTCAAAGGGGTGACCTCATGCTAAACTAGGTAGTTCTTCATCTAGACTCCATGGGTCTGCTTTCTAGAGAAGATTAGTGGGAGAACCTATGAGACCAACAGAATTTTGTAGGGTATTTGCACTGTTATTATTGTTTTTCTCTATTGAATAAAAAGAGGTGGGTTGGTGTGCTCAAGACTGAAAATGAAGAATAAAAAGCAGTTAGCTGGCAACTCCACTTTTGGCAACCTCATAGGCATATGCCCACAGATTGCTAAAGAAGAGTAAAGGTGTTCAGGGAGTTGACAGGACAGTGGAGATGAAGGGGTGTCAGTTGGTAAAGTGGAAGAAAGTAGCCCCCTCCATTGCTCTGACTCAGGCACCCAGCAGCTTTGTGGACAGCTCCTCAGACTTGGGACAGCTGGGAGCAGATGAACCAGTGCAAATAAAAGAATTCACTTCAGCATTTAGAAAGGGGAAAACAATTGAGCTAACCTTTTTGTGAAACATTTATTCCCACCCCATCATTGTCTCTGTCTTCCTGGGGCCCTTGCCAAGGCAAGAAGCATAAATACCAAAATACCAATTAAGAAAATCTGTGCTTGCTCAGATGTAAGGTTGAATGTGTTGAAGTTGGACAGTTCAGATGGGCACAGAATTTGTAGGAAGACAATCCCAATCCAGTGGAATCTTCTGGGGTTTACCCACCTCTTCACATTGTCTCTGGCAATCATCACTGACCCAAAATGGGACCATCTGATGGGGGATGAACTTTTCGATTCACAGATGTATCTGTAGCCATATGGAGCAGGGATTACAATTGCCCATTGCAATTCATAAAAAACAATTCAGGATGCTAATTCTATTTCCCTGGCAAGAGAGTTTAATGATCACTAGGTTCACTTTAATCTGATGCTACTGTATTTATTATGTCTAAGAAGCCAAATATACAATTCAAGGAATAAGCGATCAAATCTAAAATATCTGGTCAATATTATTAGGTCTATTCTTGGGTATACAGAGCCAATGTGAAATTAACAACTCACGTTCTATCTTGTTTCAATTCCAGATTCTTTTTCCCTCCATACCTGTTGCAAACTAGATGAGTTGATGTTTCATTACATGTCATTATATCTACTACCTCTATGCCTTTGCATAAGTGGTGCCCTCTATTGGGAAAGCCACCCCCTCCCCTTTGACTCATAAAATCTTAAGCTTTCTTCAAAGTAGAGCATAGGTGTTACCTCCCACATGGGAATTTTCCTAATCCCTCTAGCTGTTAATATTTTCTTGCCCTTGAAATTTGCATTCCTTTTTTTTTACTTCTGTATTTTATATCTCCTTCACTAGAATGGCAGTTCCTTGAGAACAGGTATGGTTTAATTTTTGTCTCTGTATTGGCAGAAGCTGCCAGTGTTTATTGCATAGTAGTCACGTAATAAATTCTTATTGAATCTAACTTTAATAGTGGAATTTTTATCTCCCTGGATGATACTTTAGCTGGTAGGAAAGTAGTGTGAATGAACTCAAATGTAAGTTCAATCCATAACCATCCAGATAACTTAGTTTCTTCCTAAAGTCCACCCAGCCTGGGGCCAGATATTTCACAAGTGTGTACTTTTGGTGACAATGATAACTAGAGGAGAGAGTGTGGGTGGATCAGTGCAAATCCATCTTCACTATTTAAACTTACCTCAAAGCAAGTACATTCAACTCAGACCTGGGGGGTTGGTAGCTACATATTCATGTTTAAACAATATAGCATCAATATTAACCATGATCCCCATGATTGCATGATTGCTTCACTAAAAATCTAATGCCTCCTACAAGCCTGAGTAGAACTAAAATTGTTCTATGCAACTGTCAGTGACCAGGGATTAATACTGAAGCACAGAACTAGAGATGGAAAGGGTCTTTAGCCTGCATGTAGCTCAACCCTCTTTTTTTTTTTTTTTTTGCTTTTTGGAGGGCAGTTGGGGTTAAGTGACTTGCCAAAGGTCACATGGCTAGTTTTTGTGTTATGTGTCTGATTCTGGATTTGAACTCAGGTCCTCCTGACTCCAGGGCTGGTGTTCTATTCACTGTGCCACCTCACTGCCCCCTCAACCCCCAACCCTCTATCTAATACATAAATCCTCTGGATAAAATTAATAGCAAATATTCATCCATCCTCTGTTGTGATGAAAGACCAATGTCCTTAGGCAAATAATTCTATTTTGGGGACACTCTAATTCTTAGGAAGTCTTTCCTTATATTGATCTAAATGATCACTTTTAATTGTGCTAATACAAGCAGTTAATGATTTAGTTATGGTAGAAATAGCCCTTCCTTGCTCAAACTGAGATTGCAACTTCAGCCAGTCTTTAGCCTTATAAGTACTCAGAGAACTAACCTGCTGCTTCTCACAGCCATAATTGCTGGGGCTAAGAGGTTTTCTTGTAATGGATCCTAGAGGAATCAAATTATTTTTTTTTTAATAAGCAGGACATTTTACCTTATAAATAACAACAAATAACCTACTTTGGGAGAAACAAATAATTCACTTTAGTCCTTCTAGGACTCCTCTTTCACCAAATCCTAGAACAAGAGCTACAAGGAAAGAATGAAAGTGTTAGGAGTAATAAGAAAGGGACACGTGGGGGTGGTTAGGTGGCGCAGTGCGTAGAGCGTCGGTCCTGGAGTCAAAAGGACCTGAGTTCAGATCCGATCTCAGACACTTAATGCACACACAAACAAAAAACCTAGCTGTTTGACCTTGGGCAAGTTACTTAACCCCAATTGCCCTCCAAAAGGCAAAAAAAAAAAAAAAAAAAAAAAAGGGACAGATCCTTTCATCTAGAGAGGGTACATGAGCCAGTGAACAGAACATCTGGCTTGGAGTTTACCTTAGATACTTGGTATCTCCCACCTCAAACATTTGCTATGTATGCGATCTCAGACAAGTCATTAACATCTTTTGGAACTCAAAAGCCATTCCGTCCCTCACTCCTCCTCTGTCATCCTGCCCTTACCTTAAGCTTTCTGCCCTTGCCTCCTTCCTGGAGTTCTCTAGCAGTATCATTCTTTGCCCATTTTGGGCCAGGAATAAAAGATTTAGGCATACATTGAAGTTGTATCAGTGTGTAAGAGAATTCACTGTACATATCTTGGACATTTTAGATTTTTTCTCAAATTAATATTTCAAATTGTGAAGTTAGCTTAGGTGATAGGGAATGGTTCAGGTTAGTTTTGAGACCATTTGTCCTCTGGGTTGATTCCTCTGGCTTTTGGTCAGAACTATATTTAATGTTTTAAACTATGCCACTTCTTTTGTTCAAACCACTCTCTTTCTTCCTTATTTCTAGTCTAGCTAAATTAGACTACAAACCATCCCCTGGTTTGTCCTTTCTTGGGCCACTTCCTTAGATTTGCACCAAATGTCCAGGATGGACTCCTTCCACATTTTTACCTTTACCAGAAGGACTCCATTTACTTTGTTCTGTGCCAAGTAGTAAATCACTCTGCCCCCTAAGAGTCATCTGCTCACATCTCTACCCATCTGACCATCTGTAGCACTTTCCTTAGCCTGGGCATTTTCCTTTATGGCTTCACTGAAAATATTTGTATTTAAAGGCAATGCCTATAGAAGTCACTACATTTAGTACAGTGTCTGGCATGTAGGCTTAATAAATTTAAGGCTAATTTAATGCCTTAACATTTTTTTCAGCAGGGACTGTTGTGCTCCCCCATATTGATGTTTCCTCCAAATTCATACTCCCCTTTGTAGAGAGAACCTGTAATTTGATTCTCACACTTTATTAAAATTTCAACGTATGCCTAAATTTTATGTGACTGGGCCAAAAATGGGCAAAGACTGGTACTACTGGGGAAGGCCAGGAAGGAGGCAAAGGGAAGAGGCTGGGGAGAGGGGCGAGGGATTGGAAAGAGGAAAAGAGTGAATGGCTTTTTAGTTCCAAAAAAAATTCATCATCCTTACTTCTTTAAATGCATAGATTTCTTTGGTGAAATTGATGAGAGAAGGGTTAAGAAAATTAAGAGTTATCTCCAGAATCAGAAGACCTGTAACAAATGCCGTAGGTGATTCTACTGTCACTGTTTCATAACCAGAAGTAGCTACTTCATGGGATAACTTTATGTGGAATTTTCCACCTAACACAGCTGAACATCACCCAGGAGGTCATTTGTTAATTGAAAGATAATCCAGCAATGCATCTGGATAATTCTCTAACTAATATGAAATATAAGGCCTTCCTTTTGTGAATGAATGAGTGCTTTTTCTATCAGCATTCCTCCTTTTCCTCATGTGAAGATCAAATGGAACTGAATAAGGGCTATTTTTTTATTCAAATATGAAATATAAAATATTTATCAATTGTGATCCTTGTATATTGAAATATGATGTGACCGTACCCTACTGTACCCTACATAAGTAGTTTTCTATTTTCTTCCCACCCACCAATTCAGTGAACTCAGCATTTGCTCTTGTCTAGGGAACAAAACAGGGTTCCCTGATAATCTTCCATGTGCCTTTCTTGAGACTCAGGAAATTTGTACCACTAACAGAGTGAGGGAGGGGGTCCAATTTTTTTTTAATGTGAACTTAATCTCTAACTGAGCTCATAGAGCCAAGGCTAGAGATAAGCAGGTGAAAAGCTGCCTATGGTGCAAAATTCAGGAGAGCACAAGGGATTATATTTAATATTATTTTCCATAAATATACATTTAAAATGCCAGAAAATTACACTCCCTATGTCACAGATTTATTTTATTTTATTTTTTTGCTTTTTGGAGGGCAATTGGGGTTAAGTAATTTGCCCAAGGTCACACGGCTAGATTTCTGTTTGTGTGTGCATTAAGTGTCTGAGGCTGGAACCAAACTCAGGTCCTTCTGACTCCAGGGCCGACGCTCTACTCACTGCGCCACCTAGCAGCCCCAACACAGATTTATATTAAAACTTAAGTTCTGTGATGAGTACTAGCAGTTAAATTAATATTTGCACATTATCTAAAAACTATTGTTTTTCAGCAAATTCTATTTTGTTTTCACTCTGTTACCATTGGAATGGGAGTAGAAGAGGCCCTTAAGGAAGTAGAAGAGGCAAAGAAGACCATTTTGCAGTGTATTCTATTTCACGCATTATTACAGAAAAACAAACAAACAAAAAAATACCTCACCATCTGATGGTTGCCTGGTGGTAAACTTTTCCATATTTAGATAAGTTCCATTGAGAAGGCACCTTAAAGGTCATTTAGTCCAACTATATATTTTTTCAGATAAAGTTAGAAAAAGAGATATGAAGTCAACCATCCAAAGCCACAGAGGTTTTAAGTAATAGAGTTAAGATTTGAACTAAGTCTTTACTCCAGATCTGGTGTTCTTTTCTTTTTCACAATGTTTCACTGTTCATAGCATAACCAGCTGCTGGGTCAGTATTTGGGGAGTGCTGTAAAATACATCATAAAGGACTATGTAGGAGAGGAAATGAACAGGATGTTGGGATAGCACCCTATTGACAAGTTTAGGGACCTTTCAAGATGAGTTTAAATCATATTGTAACACTGAAGGGACAATATGGAAAAAAGTGTGATTCACCAGAAAAGAAGAATTATGCTGATGGTTTGTGGGCTCTTATGAACATTTTATGTGTTGTCTATATTTATGCTTTACTTTAAGACCATGACATTTCTGTTCATTTTCTGTGGAAAATAATAAAGGATGTCCTGTACCAAGTAGCTGTACTTATTACCTTTAGTGCTTGTATGGGAACTTAAGTGAAGATGAGAGTTAAAACCTAGACATAAGCTATATTCAGAGATTTTATAAAGTATACTTAGGGTAGAGGTAAAATAATCCAAAGCTAAAGAGATATTTAAAGTTTGAACCTCAATATCATGAGCCTAAGTTTTGAGAATGTTGGGGTATGCGTGATATAAAAATATCTTTTTGTAATGAACCTATGAATCAAGTGACAAAGCAGATAGAGTGTTGATCTTGAAATCAGGAAGACCTGAGTTCAATTCATCCTTGGACACTTACTATTTCTTTGACCCTGGGCAAGTCACAACCTCTGCTTACCTCAGTTTTCTCAGCTGGAAAATGTGCTAATAAATAACACCTTCCTCCCAAGGTTGTTGTGAGGATCAAGTGAAGTAACATTTGTAAAGTGCTTAGTATGGTGCCTACCACATAGTAGACACTTGATAAATTTTCATTTTGTTCCTTTCTGTGCACATGTTTCTCTTTCCCTCATTCCCCACATAATGTAAGCTCCTTGATGGCAGATGCAATTTAAAAAATTCTACATCTCTCCATTGTCTAGAGTAGTTTTTTGAATATAGTAGGTGCTTAATAAATGCTTATTAAGTGATTGAAGACTAATGACTGTAAAAGTAAGAGGAATGGTCTTGTACTGATGGAGACAGACATGCTGAGTACCATACTATTATTTCTAAGATATTAAAAGAAAAAAAGGGGAAGCCCTACAGCCCATAGAATACAGTGCTCCAATTTATAGAAAGACATAGATAAAATGGGAGTAGCAGCACATGTCTGTCATTCCTGGTGCAGGCAAGACTAATGATGTTAGATCTGAAGTTTAAGCTAAAGTGGGCTATACCTTAGATGTTTGTACAGGGAAGGTAGAAAGGAAGGAAGGAAGGAAGGAAGGAAGGAAGGAAGGAAGGAAGGAAGGAAGGAAGGAAGGAAGGAAGGAAAAAATGAAAAAAGATATAAAGAAAGGAAGGAAGAAAGAAAGAAAGAAAGAAAGAAAGAAAGAAAGAAAGAAAGGAAGGAAGGAAGGAAGGAAGGAAGGAAGGAAGGAAGGAAGGAAGGAAGGAAGGAAGGAAGGAAGGAAGAAAGAAAGAAAAAGAAAGAAAGGAAGAAAAAAGGAAAGAAAGAAAAGTTTTATGCTTATGTAGAAGGAATGGAGGAATTGAATATATGCATTAGTGAAGGAATTAATCACACTGATGAAACCATGCCTACAGTCAAGTCTCAACATATAATCAAGAGGCATATGTTAGAGTGAAGCCTCAACATTTTCCTCAATTACATGTGTGGCCACAATTTCCAAAACTTGTATTGGGTTTTTAAAAGTTTTGTCCTAATCGTGGAGCCATGTGAGGTATATTCTGATAAATCTATCTGAAACTGCTGATGTGGTAATAACTATACCTTAATCAACACTGAACTTCTGAAATGACTGACCAAGTGCAGTGGGTCACTATTGCTAAGGAAAATTCCTAACCAGAAAAACACTTCTATTTATCTTCTCCTGTTCTTGGAATTCCTGAATTCTTCTAATGACTTCACCCCCAATCTCTTGTGGGTATCAAACTGTTATCGAGCCTGCACCCCAGATGGGTAGGTGGGTACCCCAAAGTACGAAAATCAAAGGAAAGCAACAAACATTTATTGAGCACCCATGGTGAATTACTCACATTCCATCCATGCATCTTTGGCTCTCTGTGATAAAACCACTTAAGAAAGATCTATGTTCAAAAACCTTGATAAGTTTCCAGTTTATAAATGTTGTTTTAAAATGTTCTCTGGGAAGAGACACAGACCCTTTTAGAAAACAACTCTGAAGGGGGAGAAGGTGTGTCTGATGATATCTGTGGGCTAAAGCTGTTGCTAGGGGCAACCAAAGCAGAAGAAAATCTTTGTTTGCAAATAAAGTATTGATCAGGAGGAAGTGGGGAGGTAACCTTGAAGTTTTTCTTAAGAAAGAGGCAATGTAAGTAAAGATATAGAGGCAGTCTAGTAGAAAAAAAATTGTTGGAAGCTTCTTAACCAAGTAGATCACTAACTCCATTCTCAATGCCCTCCCAGTAGGTCCAAACTCTTTTAAGATAGCTTCTCACTATTACTTGTTTTGGTAGTGTGGGAGGCAAAGAACACATGGAAGTCTACAACAAACAGGATGGATAGACCCCTTGTGGACAGGAAAAGAGAGAATCCATTGGCAGCTGAAGAAAAATTCTGGGGGGAGATCTTGATGCCAAACTGCTCTGAAGTTACAGAGCCATATGCCATTCCCCAAAGGCATTTGTTTCCAACATAGAATTCAAAGTGAGTTATAAAGGATAATTCTAATGTGCCAACTATGTATGTGCTATAATGAATAAACTTAGAGTTGGGTTAAGTTGTGTTTGTTCGACTTAGGATTCAGGGGAAAATGTACTTAATTGCACCTTAGATTTTATATTCCTTAAAAGCTTACTCTTGGTACCTTATACATAGGAACTATTAAATAAATGCTTCTGAAAATTAAGTGAAAACACAATATTTGGTAACATAGTTTTAATTAAAAGGATATAATGTTTTCTAATGAAGGGGGTTAAAAAAGGCTTATATCAATCTTCTACCAGGAGTGTTCATTCTGACAAAATTACATTAAAGGATCTTAAGCAAAACAGACTTACATGGGCTAAAGTGTATCCATAAATACTGCAACATCATTACCTGGTGTCAACATCTTCTGATTGCAAGAAAAAGAATATTTTTCTCAAGCTCAAAAAATCAAAATTGATTTCTAAGAAATGATAGCAGATGCCACATATTATACAAGGAGAATGAGGTTTTAACCTAGACCCCTTTACTAATAGCAGATATAGATTTGGATATTATTCAAGAAACCTTGTGAGGGAAGAGAGCATCTCTCATGTCAATGATGAAAATGTAGACTCTGATGTAAAAAGGGCAAAAGATTCTTAGGTTTCTATCCATAGACTTCATTAACATAAGGGAGTCATCCTTCAAACCCCAAGGTTTCGGAGGAAACATTATTTATGCTGTTATGGTGATAGATATTGTTAGCAAGAGGCAATGTGGCATTCTGGATAGAAAGCTGTTCTTGTAGTTAGGAAGATCTGAGTTCAAGTCCTACTTCTGACTACTATCTGGATAAGTCACTAAACCTTCAGTGTTCTAGGCAACTTTCTAAGACTATAATTTTACTGGTGGAAGGAGTTTCCTATATGGAAGTTCCTTGTGCCAATAAATCCACAGGTCAAGTCCCTATCATTATCCCTGTCTTGTTTGGAGCTGAATCCCTTCATCCATCTGTTTTTCTGAAAATATGCCCTTATCTCAAAACCAAGTATTTGGTTTCAAGTTATGCCAGAGTCTCTGACCTTTTGAAAGAAATGGAATTCTCTTTCGCCAAAATTGAGAGTACTGGAGACTGATATAGGATTGTATTTTTTACTTTAATGAATGCTATTTTGAGTTGCTTTAAGGAGGCTATTCCCAAGAAGACAAATGTGGAGACAATGGCTGCCTGGTTTCTCTATCTCTGACAGGTTCAGAAGTACCATGCAGGTGGGAAATTCGACTTGATTCCTTGTTAATCAACAGTCAGGCACATTCGCCTGCTGTTCATGTTAGATACGTTCGAGCATTCTTGTGGTTGTTTGGGTTTTTCATTATTGTTATTGTCTCTAAGAGAGAAATGAAGGTTCTTATCAACCAAAGCCACACTTACTTGAATACAATGTGCTGCAAGCACTAGGAGATGTAAAAAGAGCTTATTGGTAAGGAAATGGGTTTTTGGCCATGTTGGAGAGAGTCACTTAACTTATAATTTTCAAGACCCGTGATTGTGTACAGTGTCATGTCTAGAAATGTTCTTAGCTTATGAGGACTCTTGGATAGCATTTGAGAAGCAAGAAGAGTCAGCAAAAATTGCAAAGAGAGACACTGTCTTATACTAAAAAACAAGAGAATGAAAAAGGACTAGAACAAAATAGACAGGCTGGCAGAAAGATCCTGCTGAGGTAGGTAGCAAGACAGAATGAGATCTGAAATTATGAGCAGAAAAGAAAAACAAAGAAAAGATAAAAGAGGAGGCTTTCTTTTTCCTTTTGGAAGGTATCTTTCCAATGTGAGTAGACCCTTTGGTATGTGCTATGAAGAGGAGCTTTTTTTGAACAAATCCTAGATCTCTATATTCAGGAAAGAATTATAAAAATCTCAGTTGGAAGGATCTCCGAATTCATCTAATGATCAATGAAAAACTGAACAGGAACCTCCTTTATAAATTTCCTGATGAGTATTTATTCCACCTTTGCTTCAAGACCTCCAGGAATGAGGAGCTCACTGCTTCCCAAAGAAACACATTCTACATTTGGATACCTCTAAGCATATCTCTTAGCATGGTACCTGTCATGGTGTAGGTGCTTAATAAATGTCTATTAACTCATAATTTACTGACTTTAGTGAGTTTTTCATTACTTTAAACCCCAATTCACCTCTCCATTACTTCCACTCATCTATACAACTTATTTCTTATGGGAATGAGTCTTATTTCTCTTTCTAATAAGCACCTTTAAAATACTTGAAGATAGTCATCACATCCCATATGTTTCCTTTGTTCAAGCAGTATATCCCTAGGCCACATCAATGGTTTATAGTTCCCTGACCCTCTTGCTGTGCTTTCCTTTGTTGCACTCCAGCCAGACAATACATCTTCTAAAAAGTGGCTTTAAGAACTGAACATAATTCTCTATTTTTGGTTGTATTAGGTCAGAATAAAACAGGATTTTGACCACTCTTGTTCTGGCCGTTGTACTTCTGTTCAGGTAAACTGGCTTTCCTTTAGCTTTGGGAGATGCTATGTTATACTGTTGTGGACCCCTGAGTTTGGATCTACTGTGGTCTCTAGGTGATTTGCTAATGTACTCTTTCTAGCTATGTGTCCTATAATCTGTACCGGTGTGTTGATTTTTTGAACTCAAAACTAAGATTTTACTTTTGTCCTTATTAGACTTGGTTTTATTAGATTCAGTCTGTCATTTACCCTTTGGTTTTCTTTTGGTATTTTTATTCAGTCATCCAGCATATTAAAATTCCTTCAAGTTTTTCACCATACAAAAATTTGATAAACAGGCAATTTATGCCTTCAAGTCACAAGATTTGAATAAAACCTCATTGGTCACAGGAGATTTCATGCTTTATCCAAGCATGAGAGTGAAATGGAAAATGAGTACATCACTGAACCACAAGAAAAAGTTGTCCCTTTTGTCCATTTAAAAAGCATTTCCCTTTACCCTTGCAAGAAGGTTATGCAAAGGTGATTGATTGCTTAAAGAAAAGATTGGCACTATTTGTTACAACATTCTTTGATCTTTAAGAGACACATTAGAATAAATGGTTAGGTGCGAGAAGAAGAAAGACTATAACACCTGATTCTTCTGTAGACAGAAGAAACCAAAGTTAGGCGAAATAGGTAGAGTGTGGGGTAGTTAAAAACTGACTGGAACACATGTGGATAATGGGATCTAGGATTCTGTTTCTGGAATAAAAAAAGAATATTCATCAAGATGAATCATGATATAGGGAATGGGGAATTCCTACTTAAGTTGGCTGGTAAATAGGATTGACTAACAAATAAATACGGTAATAAATGAGGAAAGGGATTAATTAAAGCATTTGATTTTATAGCATCACTGTATAAAGAAAGAGAAGAGGATTCAGAAGAAGAAAGAGCTGAGTTCAAATTCTAGAACTTCAGCAAATTCAATTCAACAAACAACAAATGTCTGTTGTGATATCCACTATGTATTTGGCACTGAGATACAAAATTTTAAAAATGAAACAATTTGTGTTCATAGAGAGTAAGTATTCTACTGGGGCTTTAACTTATTAGTTTTATGTTTATGGGTAATTTGCTTAATGTCCATGAACCTTTATTGACCTTAGATATCATCTTATCTAACCTCTCATCTAACAAGTAAGGAAACTAAGACCCAGAAAAGATGTGACCTGCTCGAAGGTAGTAAATGACAGAAGTGGTATTTGACCTTGAATTCTAAGACTATAAATCTAATGTACTTTTCACTGAAGATAATAATACTGACTCTAGCTACCTCATAGGGTTGTTGTAAAAGTAAGTCACAAATTTGAAAATACAATATACATATAAGCTATTAGAGATGACAATTTATGTTATTCAGTCATTTCAATTGTGTCTGACACTTCATGACACTATTTGGGATTTTCCTGGCAAAAATACTGGAGTGGTTTTTCATTTCTTTTCTGAGCTCATTTTACAGATGAGGAAACTGAAGCAAATATGGTTAAGAGACTTATTCAGGGTCACATAGCTAGTTAGTGTCTGAGGTCAATTTTTTATTCAGGTCTTTCTTATTCTAGGCTTGGAAATATATCTATTATTCCACCCAACTACCACAAGACAGATATAGACACTGCCATAAAAAAAAGAAAAAAAAAGAAGAGCCCACTTCAGGCTGGAAATTCTACTGAAGGAGAACCAAACTTTCTCTTCCAATATATCTCCACTCTGGATCAATGTCAGACTGAATTCCTCTAGAAAGGGAAAATGCAATGAACAGTCATGTTATTGAGATAAACCCTACCTAATTCCTACACTAAAACAGAATCATAAAATAATTAACTATGGAAGGGGAAAAGTCACAATATTGACAGTCTGATGATGCAGAGCTGGGCTCATGGAATGTGATACAGCTCCCCTGAAGGCTTTTTACTAGTGCGCATAAAAATAACTAATTTAACATAGAACCAAATTAATGTTGGGGCTTCATTTTGCAACAACCTACTGGGATCCATTTTCCTGAAGTACTCTCATATCATCTAGAGAACCTTTTTGGGGGGACTCTCTGAGAATTATTACCTAAGTTAGAAAGTCCATGTGGGTAAAGAACTGAGAAGTGTTGGGAGGTTGTTTTTGGGGAAATAGCATGGTTTGGTAGAAAAAGCATTGTACTGAAGGTAAAAATATCTGCATTCTAGACCTAACTTTGGAACTACCTTGTGACCATGATCCAATGGGTATCTGCTATGTTAATTACCACAAAAATTATAGTATATACTTCGGTGTCTATAAGATCTATCTTTGATTTCCTGGAAATGTTTACCTAGCAGTCAGATCTCTATGTCAAAGGATATGAACATTTTAATCACTTTACTTCTCAATTATAAATTGCTTTCCAGAATGGATGGGTCAAATCACAGTGCTACCAATAGTGTTCTATTGTGTCTTTTCTCCCCCACAGCCCCTAAAATATTGACTAAGGAAGAACATTGAAAAGTGCATGATATATCAGAATGGGAAATGGAGGGTGATGAGGATGCTTGAGAACATGCTATATCAGGAATGGTGGAAGGAATTGGATATGCTTAGCTTGAGGAAGAGAAGACATGGGATATACATAGAGGGATATGTACATATATAGTCCTGGATTAAAGTTAAAGTATTCTGCCTATGGACAGCTATTATCACATCAAATATTCCAAGTATTCATTATCCCTCAGTCAAATGCTTATAAATTCACATAAACAATCTTGCTGAACTTCTACAATATTAATTCCTTGGAAAAGTAGATTATAGTTGACCCTCCATTCTTATTTTAATGGGGTAGAATGCATGGCATCCAAAGCTCACATATGTCATCTTACTAGTGGTATTTTCTCTAATAGTAAATTTTTTCACCTGTATTCTCTAAACATTTAAAGACTACCATACTGTGATAGTTAGCTGAAGTTCCACACCTTTCATGGAAGCTACCTTGACTTTTCCAACCTGAATCTCTATTTGATTTCTTCCTTTCCTGAAGAAAGCAGTGTCCTGAATGCAAGGAGGTGGGAAAAAGAAAAGTAGGAGGAACAGGTCCATGCAGTGAACAATATTTTTTGGTAGTCCCAGTCACCTGAATAATAGCACTGAGGTAACGGACAAAGGATAGGAGAGATGAGAAAGTCACAAAGGGAGAAGGACAGACCAGGAATTGAAAAAAAAAAGCACAATAGCAAAGCCAAACACCTTCTCCCTCATTTTGTAAAGTTACTATTTTGGGATAGCCACTCTATCCCTTATCTACTTATGCTGGGACTTGATCCAGTAGTATTTTCTCTGTGTTTATAGCTAACTATGGTTATATACCTTGCCTAAGAAAGTCTTACTCCTATGCTTAACCATGGTGTGACCCTGTGCTTTCAGTCTATGGAATTAGAGTATAAGATCTAATAGGTCCTACAAAGTTGGACAACTTACCGGTAGGAGGCCGGGTGGTCGACATGCGTATACTGATGAAGAAACAATTTACATAAATTCAGAAAAAGATATATCATCCAAGCTGGCCATGGGCTTGTTCATTTTTTTCCCCTATAGCACCTCTCAGACGTATTCTATTCCATGGTGAAAGAAATATCTAATAGCATTATAGATCTTTGAAGTATTAGGCAGCACATACTTTTGGAACTAGAAGTAGCTCCATCATACATATTATCTGTATGATGATCCAGATCAACTTTCTTCTTTCTACAATGAGCAAATGGATGTCCAGGGAAGTGAATTGACTGAGCTGGCTCCAGGCAATTAGCAAGAAGAATTAGGAGCAGGAGCTCCATAGTCCTCATTCCCAGCCTAATGGCTTTTCTTCCACACTGCCTCTGGGAATATTTTGATAAAAAATGAAACTTCATAAATGAGTAATGCAAGAAACTAGGGAAAATGACTATACATCAATCTGTTTTGAATAAATTCTCTCACTGAGGATGGAATAGAAGCTCTTGCCCAGGCCAACTATGAGCTCTGTGGGGCAAAACCTCTTTCTTAAGGGCATTGTGTCTCCCTTAGCACAGTGTTCTGTACATAATTGGTGTTTGTTGAAATTAATACTTTGTTCTAAATAAATCAAAACCAATACTCAATTATCACAGCATATTTGATCTGGAAGGCACATCTAATCTACCCTCTCCACCCACTCTACTTGACTGATAAAGACATTGTAGCTAAGAAAAATGAAGTGATTTATTTAAGATCACACCAACTTGGAGGCAGTAGGACAAGGATTCCAACCCAGGCTTTCTACCTCTAAGTCCAGTAGGGACATAACAGTTATGTCAAAGAAACAACAAAGGACTTCAGCCAGCTAGAAAGAAATCTATGGCTCATCACTGCAGACTGTGGGAGGAAAGTTGGACATAGCAGTTTCTGGGCTGGGGACTCTCAGTCTGTCCCTGGCCTGTGCTAAAATCCTCTGCCTGAGCTTCCACACAAGGTGTAGCTGTCCATAGGCCTCTGTATTTCATTGTTTCCCTGAGGGTCTTTGTCTGCTTGATTGTGTGACAGTAATAGATGCAGTCCTGGGCCAAAATTCCATGGTGGGCCCACACATCTGAAAGCTGCATTTGATTTTTTGGCTGTCAGGGAGACTGCCTGGTGATGTCCAGCTCATCTGTTCCCGCTCCCCTCATCCAATGGGCCAAAGGAAGGAGTTGCATTGAAGCCTTTCCCAGTCATGTGTTGCTATTGTTTTCTTTGCAGATTCTTTTTATTGGCAGCTCATAGCCTTGAATAAGGAAATACTATTTCAGGAACAGAGAAGTTCTTTATGTGTGACATTTAGGATGTAATGTAGAGAGGTCTTTCAGTTCAATTTGGCCAATGATGAGAATAGTGAAATGTATGGGTCATAAAACACCATGCCTGGGTGTATTTCCTGCTTATGGACCCTTACTCTTTGTGCCAATCCATTGTGTTAATGTCAACACCTATATCTCTACTCTTTTTGCATTTCTGTTTGCAGCACACACCTGGTTCATGGAAGTATCTAGTGATGAAGGGGTAGAGGAATCTGCCAACTAGGCCCTCTCCTGTGGCTCTCTCTCTCTCTCTCTCTTTCTCTTTCTCTATGTGTGTGTGTGTGTGTGTGTGTGTGTGTGTGTGTGAGAGAGAGAGAGAGAGAGAGAGAGAGAGAGAGAGAGAGAGAGAGAGATTTGCTTTTGTATTAAAATCATGGGACCATAGATCTCGAGCTGGAAAGAATTTCACAGGCCATGTAATCTAACCCCCTTGTTTTACAGATGAGGATGTTGAGGTCCTCTGAGCTTAAATGAATTTCTCAGGTATATACAGGTAGTAATCAAAAGTATTGAATGTGAATTGGATTTAAATGAGGCAGAATTGCACAGTCACCAGTCTTACTCTCTCTTCCTGAGTCATTGAAGCCTGGCAAGATATAAGTCTGGACAACTGGTGATTTCCTGGAATGCAGTGGATGATCCTTGGCATCTTTGATTTCTGACCAAACTCTAAGTGCTCCATAGCACCTGCTTCAGAGCAAATTGTTCTCACCCAGCTATTTTACCAGGGAAAGTTGTCACAAGTGTGGGGCAGACTAACTTGCTGATGGATTGGAGGCCTATCCGTTACCCTCAACCTGGTTTAGCTTGTCTGCCGAGACAGTGTTACCCGGATGTGGCCACTGCACATGCTAGAGGTTTTTGGAGCCATAGGTGAGAACAGAGTGCCAAGTAGACACCAAAGGTAGGTGAGTAGCCCAGAAGGGGACTCAGCAAACTCTCCTATCAGATGTGCTAGTACCCACTGAATAACCCCCTTTCATGTAACACAAAACAAGAAAGGAGAAAAAAAACTAAATGAAACATAGTATCACTTTAACTGAATTAAGAAGTTAAAATTTACCAATTGCCTGGATTAAAAAAAATGATCACAAGATTATAGAATTTACAACACAGGCTCCTAACACTGCATATGTGTGCATGTGGGCACACATGAATGTAGATATGGCTATAGATATAGATTCCAAAATAGATAAAAATGTAGCTGTACATCTATATAGATGAATAAATAGGTACTTATATATATATATATATATATATATATATATATATATATTTTTTTTTTTCTTTTTGGAGGGCAATTGGGGTTAATTGGTTGCCCACGGTCACATGGCTAGGTTTTTTTTTTGTTTGTTTGTTTGTTTGTGTGTGTTAAGTGTCTGAGGCCGGATCCGAACTCAGGTCCTTCTGACTCCAGGGCCGGCACTCTACTCACTGCCCCACCTAGCCACCCTGGTACTTATATTTCAATATAATTGTTTTACTTTGCAATCCTATGCATTTTATTTAATGTACTTAAAGATATTCTTTCATGAATGGGGCCATAAGCTTCACCTATGGCTAAAGAGCTCACAAAAATGAATTAGAAACCCTGATTTGGAGCTAGATGGACATTTGAAATCACTTAGACAAGAGGTGCCAAATTAAAATAGAAAAATATCCCCATTGATGACATAGTGACTTAGAAAACCACAAATTAATATTATCTCTAGCTTGTTGTATTTTTATTTATTTTTGTCAAACATTTCCCAATTATATATTTTGGGTTGTTTTTTTTTTTACATTTTAGTTTTTAAAAATGAATTTTGTATTTACTTTTAGTTTATAGAATTCATTTCCACAAGATTTTGAGTTACAAATTTTCTCCCCATCTGTCCCCCTACCCACCACCCCAGAACAGCAATCCTGAATACCCCCTGCCCCTCCCCCAATCTATTCTCTCCTATATCCTCCCCAATCACCCCTCCAACTTTCCAGTAGGGCAAGATGGATCTCCATATCCCAGTGCCTGCATATCTTATTTCCCAATTGCATACAAGTAACACCACCACCACCACCACCACCACCAATAATAATAAGAATAATAATATTTTGAATATTTGATTTTAAAACTTTGAATTCCAGATTCTTTCCCTTCTTCCCTCATCACCCCTCTTACTGGGAAGATAATTAGTTCAATATAAGTTGTATGTGTGTATTTACACAAAACATTTCCAAAGTGTGGAAGACTGACTATATTTCCCTTCATCCTATTCTGCCCCCCACTGGTTCTATTTTCTACTTTGACCCTGTCCCTTTTCAAAAGTGTGTGCTTCTAACTACCCTTCCCTTCAATCTGCTCTCCCTTCTATCATCCCCCCTTTTATCCCCTTCCACCCTACTTTCCTGTAGGGTAAGATGCCCAATTTAGTGTGTATGTGCCCCTTA
This sequence comes from Gymnobelideus leadbeateri, assembly GCA_011680675.1. Taxonomy (NCBI): domain Eukaryota; kingdom Metazoa; phylum Chordata; class Mammalia; order Diprotodontia; family Petauridae; genus Gymnobelideus; species Gymnobelideus leadbeateri. Next base: position 193,977 of record WOXC01007538.1, read on the forward strand.
AGCTGAATTCAATGAGAGTAAGGTTGACCCATTCCCTTTTGCCTTCCTGTTCTTCCCCTCCATTGTAACATTTTTCCCTTGCTTCTTTTATATAAGATAATTTATCCTATTCTGTCTCTCCCTATCTTCTCTCATTATAATCCTCTCTCACCTCTTAATTTTATTTTTTAAATATCATCCTTTCCTATTCAATTGATCCTGTGCCCTCTGTCTATGTATACCTTTACACATACATACACACACTCACATATGTATTCATATGCACATATACCCTCCTATATAGACATATATATGCATATATATATATAGACATATATATGCATATATATATATATATATATAGACACATATATACACATACATTTATATTGCTTCAACTATCCTCATACTGAGAAATGGTTCATAAGTTAACAATTTTTGTTTTCCATGTAGGAATGTAAATAGTTCAACTTTGATGAGTTCCTTATGATTTCTTTTCCCTTGTTTACCTCCTCATGCTTCTCTTGCTTCTTGTATCTGAATGTCAAATTTTCTATTCAACTCTGGTTTTTTTCATCAAGAATGCTTGAAAGTTCTCTATTTCATTGAATGACCATATTTTCCTCTGTAACATTATACTCAGTTTTACTGGTTTTAATCCCAGGTCCTTTGCCCTCTAGAATATCATATTCCAAGCCCTTCTATCCCTTAATGCGGAAGCTGATAGATCTTGTGTTATGTTGATTATGTCTCCACAATATTCAAATTGTTTCTTCTTGGCTGCTTGTAATATTTTTTCCTTGATCTGGGAAATCTGGAAGTTGGTTATAATATTCTTAGGAGTTTTTTGGGGGGGATCTTTTTCAGGAGGTGATCAGTGAATTCTTTCAATTTCTATTTTGCCCCCTGGTTCTATGTCAGGGCAATTTTCCTTGAGAATTTCTTTGTTGTTGTTGTTGTTGTTGTTGTTGTTTGCTTTTGCTTTTTGGAGGTCAATTGGGGTTAAGTAATTTGCCCAAGGTCACACAACTAGGTTTTTATTTCTGTGTGTGTTAAGTGTCTGATGTTGGATCTGAACTCAGGTCCTCCTGGATCCAGGCCCAGCTCTCTACTCACTGTGCCACCTAGCCGCCCCTCCTTGAGAATTTCTTGAAGAATGATTTCTAGATTCTTTTTTGATCATGGCTTTCAGGTAGTCCAATAATTTTTAAATTATCCCTCCTGGATCTATTTTCCAGGTCAGTGGATTTTCCAATGATATATTTCACATTGCATTCTATTTTTTTTTAATTGTTTGAATCTGTTTAATATTATCTTGATTTCTCATAAAGTCATTAGGTTCCATTTGCTCCAATCTAATATTCTGAAGGAATTATTCTCCTCAGTGAACTTTTGCAATTCTTTTTCCATCTGGCAAATTTGGCTTTTTCAGGCATTCTTCTCCTTATTGCCTTTTTGAGCGTCTTTTGCCATTTGAGTTATTTTTTAAGGTGTTATTTTCTTCACTCAGGTTGTTGACTCTCTTTTAATGATTTTCTTGCAACATTCTCATTTCTCTTCCCAATTTTTCCTGCACTTCTCTTACTTGATTTTCACAATCCTTCTTTAGCTCCTCCATGGCCTGAAACCAATTCATATTTTTCTTGGAAGCTTTTGGTACAGGAGTTCTGACTTCATTGTCTTCCTCCCATTCCATGCTTTGATTCTTTTTGTTCACAAAAAAGCAATCTAAGGTTTGATTTCTGTGCTTCCCTTTTTTTCCTTTGCTTGCTCATGTTGCCACTTAATTACTTGACTTTTGAGATTTTTGCCACAGTAGAACTCTGCTTCCGGAGAGGAGAGCATTGTCCCAAATCACTGGGGTTTTCTCAGCTGCCAGAGCTATTAGTTGGGTGCCCTCTCTACAGCCCCAACAGGCTCTGGCTCACTGGTCACAGACCCCAGGACCTCTACCCAGGACTTGATCCCCCTATGATCTACAGGCCAGGAGCTCTGAAGTAGCCACATGGAGGTGGCTGCAGAGCCTCAGTGCCTCTTGCCTTCCCACCCTGGGGGCAGTGGCCAGACCTCTCTCTTGGTCCCTCTGTTCCCACAAAGTCCACACTGACCTTCTACTTTGTCATTGGCATTTATGGGTTGATAATTCTGGAAACTGCCATGGCTGCTGGTGATCCACTATCCTGAAGTCCACTCCAGCAGCTGCTGGTCAGGGAGGCCCTGGGGCTAAAATAGTGGGCTCACAGGGGGCTGGGCTCAGCTCCCAGCAAGCTGTGATGGAACCTTCCTGTCAGCCTGTTGGGCTCCCTTCAGCAGGAGATTTGTTTCTCTCGGTTACTTTGTGGGTTCTGTAGCTCTAAAATTTGTTTAGAATTATATTTTATAGGTATTTAAAGTGGTCATAGGGGGAGCTTTGTAGAGTCAGGAGTTTTCCTGACTCTACACTTCAATCTTGGGTCTGCCCCCCGCCCCAATTATATTTTAATCTGATTTGCTGGAGATGTGTGCAGGCCTTGTGCTGCATAGTGTGGAGCTGGGCACCTCTGAGACCTAGACCATATATAGTTCTTTCCTCAGCAGTTTTAGTAGAAACACACACACAGAGAAACACAAAAAACAAACACCAACAATCCATTGAACCTCAAAGCAGGTGATTTGGATTTTAGTTCCAGCTTTGCCACTAACTGTGTCTTATTAGGTCACCTCTCTGAGACTCATTTATTGAATGAAAGTGTTGGTCTATAAGACTTTGAAAATCCCATCCAGGGCTAGAGTTGTACAACTGAAACAATCTGGCAGGGTAGAACTATCAGGAGAATACTCACGTAAAATTTTGTTTTGCAGGGACTTGCCCTATTTTGCACAGGCAGTAAGTGGTAGAGTTGGGGCTTTACTCCATATTTTTGGAGCCCAAATCTAAAGCTCTTTCCCTGCATTAAGCTACTTCCTCCCCCGGTGCCTTGTTCAGTGCTTTGCACATATGAAGTGATCAGTGAATATATTGAATTAAGTTGTATTGAATTGGAAAACATTCAGTTCTGGTAGAACATGTTAGTAGCAAATATTCACGAAGAAACTGGGTATCACATTTCCCTAAAATGGTAGAGAGATGTTAAGGAGAAAATGAAAAGGAACAATTGTCATGAATTAGGGAGGAATCATCTTGTCCTTATGTCTGTATCATGTAGACAGATGTTTATATTCTTTACCTTATTTCATTAGAACTCCTGAGCTACTTTTTTCTAAGATACAGGGCCATATTACTATAGATTCAGAGCTGGAAAGAACCTTAGATTCCATATAGTCCAATGCCCCACCTTTTACCAAGAAGAAAATTGAGGCCTAGATAAATGGAGTGACTTATTCAAGGTCACTCCAATATTCACTGGATACTCCAGTATTCATAAGGATCTCCTTCAACTTAAACCAAAACTAAATCTACCTTTCAGGCACTAGAGACAAGTTGCTTGTTTTGGGGGTTTCTAAAACAATCCAAAAGGCTATTTCCTTTCCTTACCTGTAACATGTGAAAAAGATTATTGGAAGCTGAAGAAATGTGAGTGCGTCTAACTAATATCTCTCTCATGGTAACGGACAACTGTAAATCTTGACTGATGAATAAAATAAGTCAAGCTCATTTCCACTGATTTCTGTAAATTGGCTTTCTTTATGATCGCTGGTTTTGAAAATTATTACAGTGCTGTTTATGTGATTTATAACTTTAATGTTAGCTTCTGAAAAATGTAGGACAACATCAAGAAATTGAAGATGTATGCTCCTATTCTTACATCAAATAAATTTGAGACTTTAGTCATATTCACTCAAAGTTAGTCATGCTGGTAAAATGCATGTACATACTTTTTCCTCTGTCCTGCTTTGGACCCTATGCCATGAAACTAGCTCAACTTGAGCATATCTATAATAAGGGTTTTTAATTACAGAAAGGGTTATATCATGGAGTAGGTGGTGATCAGGTCCCATTATTTTTAATTCTCTATCTCTCTGATGAAGGTAGAATAAGAAACAGCGTAAGTGAACAGAAAAATGAGAGATTTAAACAAAGTGCAAAGATGAACTTCCTGGCAACTTGATCTATTAGAGAAAATTGGCTATAATGGGGAGGTAATGGAGGATTTTTTTCTTGGAGGTTTTACAATTTAGTCTAGAATGGATTGGGTGAAGTCCTACCTAAGCTTAAAAGAGTGGGAGGCACTGATAAGGAATGACCCTTTATGATCTCAAAAGTCAACGGATTCTTTTAAATAAGGACATAGTAGAAAGAACCCTGGACTAGTAATTAAAGGCTTCTGTTTTAGTAAGGGGTCAGTTCCTAACTCATATGTGACTTTAAAAAATCTTTTATACTCCCTAGGTTTCCACTTTCCTATCAGTTACATGGAGACAATGATACCTATCTTACCTAGCTGTGGGTGGGTTGTTGTGGCAGTAAAAAGAGATAATATATGTGAAAATCCTTTTGAAAAAAATGTAAAAGCACTAAATAAGCAATAAGACATAATTAAATACCACTTCTCAGATTGATGAGCAAAGCATCTGTTATTCCCCACCTTCCTCCTGTCTGTGCATTATCATAGCTCACAGAGTCAAAGAATCTCAGAGTTAGAAGGCACATTAGTGGTCATCTATTCCAACCCATACCTGGAAAAGATTGCCTTCTACCACACCCCTAGCAGGTACTCATCTAGTCTCTTCCTGAAGAGCTTTGGTGAGGGTAAGCCCAACATCTGGGACAGGTTGCATAAACCACCATTTATAAAATGCTTGGCATTGTAAAGAGAAATAGATGTAATGGAAATGCAGATTTGAAGATCTTCCCTGCCCCTAGGCCCTTTGATTGGCTTAAGTGACTCTGAGAACCTTCTTTAATTTGAAAATATACTCTGCCCCCTAATAGGCTGAATGTGGTCACATGGAGCCTGTGGCAGGAGGCTTGGTTTTCAGGAATGACCTCACCTTGATGCTGTGTGATTGGGCAGTGGGTCAAGAAGGTGGTTACATTGTCTGACCCAGGAAAAGGCTATATAATCCTTGATATGAGGCTTTGCTTTGGGGTTCATTTTGAGAAGTGTTGTGTGCTTTGACCAGATGAGACCCTGGGCAGCCGTTGAGAGCCCCCCGGCTTTGAAAACCCAGATGTTGATGCTTTCCTTTCTAGTAACTGTGATTTGGTATTGATGTAATGGTTGGACAGTTTGGAAGCCTGTCTGCTTGATCTGTTTGTTTCTCTGTTTTGAAACTACTATCTGTATACTCTGAAGTTTGGGGTGCTGACCTTTTCCCCCTGAACTAGGTAAATGATATATGTTTGTTTGATTAAAGTAAGCTTGTTAACCCATTTTGAGTTGCTTTCCTTTTGAAAATCAGATCTAAGAACCTGTGTTGGCAGCTACCCTGGGGATGTTGGGATGCTTGCTGCTACAATAGAAAACCCAAGTTGACTGTCTAGCTGATGAGACAAGAATTACATGAATCAACTAGGACAAAAAAAAATATGGTGGAAGTATATGTACTCACATGTGTGTGCACATAGTTGTATCTATGTGTAGATGTGTGTGCACAAATACATGTACATTTACATATATGTATAATGTCTCTGTGTACGCACATCTATGCAAGCATGGGTACACATGGACACACCCAGTTAGATACGCAAAACACACACCGTCAGCTATCTCCCCAAATTGGCATTTGTAGTTTTGCAGTTTGAGTCCTCAGAAGGATGATAATTTTCAGGTTTTAGTGTAAACCATGGGGTCACATGTCTAAAACTACAGCTCAGAAACCTTCACTAGTAGATTTGTCATTAGTCAAACAGTAGGCACCATGAACTCAAAGCAAAACCATTTACTGAAATGGAATATTTAGAAAAGTGGTTTACAAAACATTCCCTCTCCCCCAAACCAGGGGCACAATATACAAGAAATTGTGGATGTTCCCCTTATTGGCCATGATGAACAATATCTTTGGGAATCTTGTGTGGGCACAGAATTAGATTACCATGATAGTGAACCACAGGTGGGGAATACATGTGGCCAAGGTAACTATAAAACTGTTGGGTCAGAACGTCCCTTTTCTCCCTATGGAATGTTCATTCATCTTTCCCCTTGGAATAGCTTTTCTTCAAGTTAAATTGTTCAACTAGACTCAGGGTCTGTACTTCTCTTCAGTATGATTCTCATTTGCTAAGGCCTGTGATTTTATGCACATATGCACAGACATATCCATCTATCTGTACATATATTTATATATGCATGCATATACACATACACACTTATATTTGAGTGAGGGACGGCTGTGCATTCAAATCAAAGTCAACTGCAAGTTATATCATCATTTCCCTGATGCCATGGCCCTCCTCAAAAACAAAGGACAAACACAACCTGTGAGTAGACAGAGCTGCCTGAATGGGGACCTAGCTAGTCAGGTAACTTAACTTGTCCTTTCCCTCCCCCTCTCCTTCTCCTCTCCAAAGGAAGGTAAATTTTGATGGCCAGGAGCTGCCCACTTAACTTGGGGTTTACTGGCTAGATTTTTCCCTCCCTCCCTCCTTTCCTCCCTTCCTCCCTTCCTTCCTTCCTTCCTTCTTTCCTTCCTTCCTTCTTTCCTTCCTTTCTCTCTCTCTCTCTCTCTTTCTTTCACAAAACCTTGAACACAGTTCACTCTGAAGCTTATAGATTGAGCTACAATAGGTCCCTGCCCAAGCTCTACTTAATAACTTTATTTTGGACTGTCCTGGCTAAAGGGGTCATCCCTTGACTTACTTTTTAAAGTGGCTTATTCACTGAACGGGCATTACCTCATTCACATAAAAAGGCCTTAGCCTAAAAGGGCCAAGGTCTCCCATTGCATCCTGAGTCATCGAGTCATTTTGATGAATATCAGGTCACTGGATCCAGATGACTCTGGAGAAGAAAGTGAGGCTGGTGACCTTGCACAGCCCTCCCTCACTCAAATCCAAGTCAACTGCAAGTCATGTCATCATTACCCTGATTCCATGGACCACTTTGAAAACTAAGGATAAACACAACACACTTACATGTATGCTATAAATACATGTATACATATATGCATGTCTGCATGTATATGTATGTGCAACATATGTTTATATATATGTATATGCACAGATATATGTCTCTATGTGCTAGGCTCTACAATACAGACTACATTAGTTTGATTGAATTTCCACCATATTTTTTTCTTTGCAATTAAAGCCTACCACCTCAATCAGTCTCACAACTCTGCTTAGCACCAATTAGCATAGCATACATGCTACCAGATTGACAAGATCCTCAATGGTTCTCTCATGAAAAAAAATGAGAAGGAGAAGTAAGAACAGTATGGTTTGAGAAGGTGACCTAGACTTCCCAGCAGGAATTTTGTAGGGGACTCATTTAGATCAGAAAAGTCAAGCACTGCAGCAAATGAAACCCAGAGAATTTCCTTGGCCATTTCAATGGTTTTATTTCTTTTTTAATGCCCAATGAGATGTCTCTGAACATGGTCACAGGGTTATACCTGCATGATTCCTACTAACAAGGAGATTTAGACAGGGGTATAGGTGTGTGTGTGTGTGTGTGTGTGTGTGTGTGTGTGTGTGTGTGTGCACGCTCGAGTACATGCTGGGGCTAAGTACAGTCACTGAGCAGTAGCTTGGTTGGGGTGTCAAAAGAAGGGGACATGGATCTAATCTCAACTGCTCTTCAATATACATTACATCAATATTAAGCAGACATAATTGGTGCCTTTGGGATAGCAGGTTTCCTTGCATTCTTGAGGAAGTGCTAATGATTAATGGATGTCAGTGGCATCGTTAGACTGGTGCAGACATAGCAGCAGCTCTCTGAGACCACACAGCACCCAACTGGAAACCATTAATTATTCTTTTTTATTTCAGGAAAGCACAGCTAGGTGGGAAAAGGAGCTCCCTAAACCCAAATTCACCATGAACAACAGCAAAAGATATGGCAGTATTGTCCTAAAAAAGGAACTGGGGTTGTGGGAGCTGTTTTTGAAGAAACCCACATTTTTACCCTAAATGTTAAGCAGCAATAGAAGGCTAAACTTTTCTTCAATCTGCTAGTTACTTTTAAAGTCCTCAGTACCAGACAGCTATTAACTTATAAAGTCAATGAATGCATCAGATACTTAAGCTGTAGTCCCTGGTTCCTTACTGGGTCACTAAAGCATAAATTCCTCCAAATTTTTGTAAGGACTAGACTTGGCCATTATTAATACTACTCTTCCCATCCTCAGACCTATGTTCACACACACACACACACACACACACACACACACACACACACACACGGGAAGGAGGAGAGAGAAAGACAGAGAGAGAGAAATCGGGTTACTGAGCTCCCTTCCTAATAGGTACTCCAAACAAACATCAGAATTGGTATCCTGAGGGAAATAATTGGTTTGAACCTCTACTGGAAGAATAAAAAAACAAAATAACAAAAACAAAAAACTCCCTACAGATTCATCCCTTCATTCAACAAGCATTTATTAAAGTCCTACTGTGTGCTAAAGACTGAGCTATGGATACAAAGATAGAAATGAAACAGTTCTTATCCTCAGGCAGTTTCCATTCTTTCTGGGGGAAAATGGACACACACAAATTAAACATAAAGTATATGCAAAGTATATTCAAGATAATATCCAGAGAAGAGGGCACTAGCTCCTATGGAGATGAGAACAGGTTTCACTTTGGCCTTTGAACCAAGTTCAAATTCAGCATCAGACACTTATTAACTTTGTAACCCTGAACGAGTCACCTAACTTATGTCTACCTCATTTTTTTCTTCTGTAAAATGGGAATAATAATAGAAACTTCCTCCTAGGGTTTTTCTGTGGGTAAAATAAAATAATATTTGAAAATGATTTGCAAAACTATAGAAATGCTACCTATTGTTGCTGTCGATGCTTCCATGCTTCTTGAGGGCAAAGGGTCTTTCTCTTTGGTATTTATATCTCTAGCATTCAGCATAATCCCTGGATCATAATTAGTGTTTTTTAATTAATTTATTCATTGATAGATTTCCTTCAGTTGAGTTTTGAAAGAAACTAGGTATTCTATGAGGTAGAATTAAGGGGAGAATGCTACTCAAGCAGGAGGGACAAACTATACAAAGGGACAGAGGCAACAGATAAAATGATACATATGAGCATCAGTTTGAATGGAAGCAGAATATTGGCAGGGGTTAGTGGCCCAGGCTTGTCATCCCTGCTAAAGGAGAGACTGAGGCTAGAGGATTGCTTGGGCTCACAAGTTCCAAGCTGCAGTGGTAAGGCCACTCCATTATCCTAAGTCTGGCATCAATATGATGAGTTCCCAGGAGTGGGGGGGGGGGGTGCGGTGTACAGAAATCCACCAAGTTACCTAAGGAAGCATGGAAAAAAAAGTGGCATGCCAATTATCAGTGGGTTTAGGCCTCTGAATGGCTGCTGCACTTCCAGACCAGATGGAATAGGGAGATCCACTCCCAGAAAAACAAAGCAGTGTTACACCACGAACTTGGAAAGGTAGGCTGGAAGCAGGTTGTTAAGGACTTTGAATGAAAAAAAACAGGAATTTGTATTTTCTCCTAGGCTCAAGGGGGAACTATCAGAGTTTCCTGAGCAAAGGAGGAATCCAATTGGATCTAATCCTCCTCAAAATACTGGAAAAAATTGGGAAGACCAAGGAAAAATGAAGGTTCATTAAGTACGTGCATTCTAGTCCCATGTATTAAAAGAAGCTTTGGGAGATATGTCAGTACAGAAGTGGGAAGAAGTTTGAAAAACAGAAAATTAATAATCCTTCCAGCAAACCAGGGTTGGGCTGTGGAAAGAAGTGGAAATGAATGGGAAAGGAAGCAGGTGACAAAAGTAGAGGGGAAAAGGAAAATAGCTTCCCTGTAGCTTTATGGGAAACAATACAGGAAGGGTAAGAAGGAGGAACAATAAAAGGGATAAATGTACATTCTAGTCCCAGTCTTCACTCTGAGATGTTGGTAAATGGGCAGTCAGGCTGTCCTTCTTTATTACAATGTAAGTTTCTTGCTGGTAGCTATGGTTTCGTTATTTTTACTTGCATCCTCGGTTTCTAGCATAGTGCTGTACACAAACGTACTTGGTGACTGATTGACACTGAGCTCTGAACATGAGCTGGCCTAGTAGGATAGCATCCTAACCTCTAACCAAGAAAAAACAATTCAATTAAGCTCAACAGCTATTTTTTGATCACCTACTATGCACCTAGCACAGAAGAAATAGAAGATATAGTCCTTTCCTCTTGCCATACTCCTTGTGAATCAACCTAGAGATGATGTTACTATCTCATGAAGTTCCTCGCTAACAGAGACTACAGATTGGCTACCACAGATGAGAAGGAAATTGTGCAGTAAGGTCAAGGGGCATTGGATAATACCTTTGGAGATGTGAGGGTGTCTGGAGGTTTGGAGGTCTGTGAATTCAAACTGCTCATTTTACTGATGAGGCAACTGAATCGCAGATAGATAAAATGACTTCTCCAATGTCACTAAGAGAGTAGAACACATATTCAAATCCAGTCCTCTGATTCCAAATGTTGAATGCTTTCCCCTGTATCATGATGCCTCCAAAAAGCTATGTGCTGTGTCCACTTTTTTCTGGAACTCCCTAGTGGCCAAGTTATTTTCATTGGTAGCAAGAGGTTCAGGTGTACAAAAGCTCTTCCAACCACCTTTTTAAAGCTATGGACTCCAGGAGTAGCACTAAAACTACCTCCAACTCATTCATGAATTGTGACTTTAACATTCTTAAGGATCTGCATACCATCATTTCATCATCTGGTGGGTATTATGTGCCCAGGCATGAATTTCGGGTCACTAGAGGACATTATAGTCTCCAATATAATGAAAATCATTTTCATTTTCAGTGACACATTGGGATGCATGATTCTGTCTTAGTTTTACTGTCTATCTTCTAGGATATGTGAGTCCTAAAGCCAGGTGATGCCTCTAGGCCCTCCATTGACCATTGAAAATGTTTTTAAGTGAACTGTTTTTTTTGTTTGTTTCTTTGTCAAAAGGTACAATGGTTGCCAAATCAAGATGAAATCAGCATGGCTTTATTTGCTTTGTTTTGTTATTTGGGTTTATGTCATTTCTTTTTTGTTGGTTAAAAAAAAATCTGTAATGATGGCAATGGTAAGAAGTCTAAATATGCTAGCTATAAATATGCTCAAAGTTCTGCAATACATCTTTAAGTCTCGTTGAATTTTTTTAATTTAAAAAATTCTCTCTTTTTTTAATGGGCCTGTAATTTCATCCAAGCAGGGAATTTCTAGTGAAACAACTCCTACTAGTTCAAGTTTGCTGACTAATTCAAGTCAGCAAATATTTATGAAGCATCTACAACAGTGCTAGATATTATGCGATCCAAAGGCAAAAGACAGCCTCTGCTTTCAAGGAGCTGACAGTCTAATGGGGAAGAAAACATGGAAACAATGACATGGAAGCAAAATATATGCAGGATACGTTGGAGATAATCAACAGAGGGAAGGCATTAGCATTGAGTTGTATTAAGTCTGCTCTTACAACTTTTAACCATCTCAAGTAACTGGCACTAAGAAGTTAAGTTACTAGTACAGTCACATAACAAGTATGTGTCAAAGATGAAAATGAAACTCATATTTTTTCTGGCTCTGATATTTCCCTCCCCAAAACTTTTTTTTTAATAGTCACTCCAAATATTTTATGATGCATTACAAGTTGTTTGTTTCTCTGAAGGACATTCTGCTTTGCAAAAGAAAACTGTTAGGTAAATATGGAAAAGGGATATGGGTAGGGCCAAGTAAGTAGTCACATTATTTATATGTATATCTGTCATGGCACAAACCCTCATTCTTCTGCTGTATCTGGGCTAAGGCTGGTTTAGTCACCTCAACCAGAGTGGTTTCCAAGAGGGGAAGCTAATAAAGCCATCTCTCACTGGAAGATTCCCAAGGATTGCTGTGAGGTTGGGGAAGGGACTTACTACTCACAACTGTAGCTTCTGAGTCCATGACATCTTCCTTCCCATTAAAAATCAGCCAACATGGGGGCGGAGCCAAGATGGCGGAGTAGAAACAGCTTCTCCAAGCCTCTCTGCCCCCAGATTCTCCACAAACTATGTAAAAAAGGACTCTGAAAAACTTCTGGAGCCCCAGCACCCACAGAACGACACAGAGAAGCTAACCTCCCGCTGAGGACAGCCCAGCACCATGCAGGAAGGACCAGCGCAGTGGTTCTGGGAGCCGGCAGCGCTCAGAACGCAGGAGTCGAGCCGAGCCCAGGTCCACATGAGCCGAGGTTTTAGCCCCAGGGCGGCAGGGCCAGCAGCCGGCTGGAGGAACCCCAGAACACCAGGGACTGTGGAGATTCCAGAATTATCAACATAGACTTGCCTAGGACAAAGTAAGAGGTTAGTGTCCTATGGACTTTGGGACCTGTATTTGGGGAATGCGTCAGCTCCCTCCCCTGGGGGCTAGAGGCTGCTGAGGAGACACGCCATTTTGTAGTTTTTCAGAGGCATTTCCGGCTCCCAGCCTACAAATCGTGGGGAGATCCAGCGATCAGTCTTGGGGGGTAATCGCTCTTACTTTAACCTCCCTGGATCTGGATTGTGATCTAGGGTGGAAGTTGTGGGTGGGTTTACAGCTTGCCAGAAACGGAAGTTGCCCCCCACACGTTCGGGATGAAAATTCCTCTATCTGGCCTTAAAGCCATAGTGTGGCAACAAGCCCAAAAATCAAGCAATTAAGTGGCAACATGCCAAGGCAAAGGAAACAGAAAAATGCAACCCTAGACTCCTATTTTGGGGGCATAGAGAGGGAAAAGGACTGTGAGGTCAGAAGTCCTGCTCCAAAAGCCCCAGGGAAAACATGAGCGGGTTGCAGGCCATAGAGGACCTTAAGAAGGACTTTAAAATCAAATAAGAGAAGTGGAGGAAAAATTGGAAAGAGAAATGAGAAGGATGCAGGAAAAGTATGAAATGAGGGTCAACAGCCTGACTGAGGAAAACAACACCTTAAAAAATAGACTAGCTCAAATGGCAAAGGAGGCCCAAAAGGGCAATGAGGAGAAGAATGCCTTAAAGAGTCGAATTTGCCAGATGGAAAAAGAATCTCAAAAGTTCACTGAGGAGATTCATTCCTTCAGTTAGACTGGAGCAAATGGAAGTTAGTGACTTTATGAGAAATCAAGATGCTGTTAAGCAGATCCAAACAAATGAAAGAATAGAAGGCAATGTGAAATATCTCATGGGAAAAACCACTGACCTGGAAAATAGATCCAGGAGAGACAATTTAAAAATTATTGGACTACCTGAAAGCCATGATCAAAGGAAGAACCTAGAAATCACCCTTCAAGAAATTCTCAAGGAAAACTGCCCTGATGTTTTAGATCCAGAGGGCAAAATAGAGGTTGAAAGAATCCACCGATCACCTCCTGAAAAAGATCCCAAAAGAAAACTCCCAGGAATATTATAGCCAGGTTCCAGAATCCCCAGATCAAGGAGAAAATACTACAAGCGGCCAGGAAAAAACAATTTCAATATTGTGGAAACACAATCAGAATAGCCCAGGACCTGGCAGCTTCTACACTGAGGGATCGAAGGGCATGGAATATGATATTCCAGAGGGCAAAAGAACTGGGAATGAACCCACGGGTCACCTACCCAGCAAAACTGAGTATTTTGTTTCAGGGAAAAATATGGTCATTCAGTGGAATAGAGGACTTTCAAGCATTCTTGAGGGAAAAACCAGAGTTGAATAGAAAATTTGACATCCAGACGCAAGAAGTAAGAGATGCCTGAGAAGGTAATCAGGGAAAAGAAATCAAAAGGAACCTATCAAAGTTGAACTATTTACATTCCTACATGGAAAAACAATAACTGTATCTGATGAAACCTTTCTCATTATGAAAATAATTGTAGAAAGGTATATGGGCATATGTTTACAGGTGTACATGGATAGAGGGCACAGGTTGAATTTGATGGGAAGGGATGATTCTTCAGGGGTGAAGTCAAGAGGTAAGAGAGGAAAGTGGCAAGAGGAGACGGGGAGAGACAGGGTAGGGTAAACTATCTCATGCAGAAGAGGCAAGGGGAAGTAGTTGCAGAGGAGGGGAAGAACAGGAAGGCAAAAAGGCAAAACCCCATTCTCATTGAAGTTGGCTCAAGGAGAGAATCACATACATACTAAATGGGATATCTCACCCTGAAGGAGAGTAAGGGAAAGGGGGATGAGAAGGGGGAGAATGGAGGGGAGGGCATTCTGCCGGGAGGGGAGGTTAGAAGTACCCACTATCAAAGAGGGACAGGATCAAGTAGGGAATGGACCAGGTGGGAGGTGAGATGGGTGGGAGGGAAATATAAGCAGTTTTTTTCATAATATATCTACTATCATTATGTTTTGCATAGCTATACATGTACAACACATCCTGAATTGCTTATCTTCTCAGAGGGAATGGGTGATAAGGGAGGAAGGGAATGGATCTGAAAATCGAAGTTTTAAAATTAAATGTTTCATAAGATGTCCAGGCATTGGGGCTCAGAGATTTACCTTGCCCTAATGGCAAAGTCGAAAGGGGTATGGGAGAAGATATGGGAGAGAGCAGATTAGATGAGGGCATATCTAGTGGGACTGCTATTCTGGGGTGGTGGGTAGGGAAAAATGGGGGGAAAATTGTAACTCAAAATTTGGAGGAAATGAATGATGTAAACCAGAAGTTAATAAAGCATTTGTTTAATAAAAAATTTATAAAAAAAAAAATCAGCCAACATGACAGCATTAATGCTTAATAATGAAACATTTATTAAAAAGAAGGTAGAAGTGATAGTAATCACAATATAATGATCAACCTGCAATCTTGGGTCAAACTCCTGCCGATGCACTTTGTCCTTGGGGAAGATTAGACACACATTTCTTCACATAATCATGAAGCACATGGGTAGAGAAATCTGCATGTCCTACCTAAACAACTCCCAACTCTGGACTTAGACGTTTGTGGTTTCTTTAGGGAATAGCAGGCAACACAGATGACATTATGGACAAAATCCCTTCTCCCTTTAGACCTTTTTATTACTCTTCTGAGCAAAGTTTCTTCTCTACTACTCTCATCTGATGAAACAATTAGTGCTAGTACTAGGGAATGTGAAAAGAGAAGAGCTTTACCTTGTTCTTTTATTAAACAACAGGTTTAATCCTGGGATCTACAGATCTTCTCAGGGCTGTTCTCTTAGCTGGATGAGGAGAAAATTCTGCATTCTTTCAGTGAAAAGCAGCCTACTTAGCTTGGGTGGGATCTGTAAAACTATGGAGGCCTGACGTGTGTCCTTTGAGGGGCTCTCCCTCAAAAGCCATAGAGCCGTAGAGCAAACTAGGCAAGTTCTGAGGGATTCCCTCTTTCTCGAATTATAGACAGCAATAGGGAACAAGGTATCTTTTCTCCAGCTAGTTCTTTACCGAGCAGAAGGTTCATGTTTGTTTTTTCTTTTTTCCATTCAGCTTCCAGCACCAGAAGTCTCTTCTAATCAGATCAGCTCCCTCCATCAACTATAGAGTCAATGTATTTCTAGGCAGTTAGATTCTGCTTCTGCCAGTTCCTCGACTCTATTGGCTTCTGAGTTCTCTATTCTGACTTCTGATGTCTTGGCTTTTGTTGTTGTTGGCTTCACTTCTGGCTTCTCAAGCTGTGGCTTCTCATTATTTCTTCTGCCTAAAATTGGGGCCATTTATTATGTAGTAAACCACCTCTAGCTTAGGTTCAGATACAAAAAATCCACATTTCTGACAGATATAACATGAATAGTTAATATGCAATTTCCCCATAGTCCCAAGTTCTTTCATTCAGAGTTTCCCAAAAATAAACTCTACAGACCTGAGAAGAGGTATATTTAAATTAGCTACTAGGAAACAATGCACTGCAACCACCTTAATTTTTTTCCCCCTGAAGACCATTTTTCCCTCTCAGGTTCTCAGAATGTTATATTTCTCCTTTGACTAATTTTCTCTATGTTTCCCTCACAAAGGTCCTTTTTCTCCCCTTTAAGTAAATAAAATGTTCACATTAGGAAGGGCTAATGTGTAAATTACATAATCTGAAAAGTATTTTTTATCTTCTGCTTTAATTTTTTCTTTGGTTGGAAATTGTCAGAGCTATAAAATTCCATTTCCATCTCTCCAAGAAACTGTGGCATGCACAGCAATTCTACTTTGGTAAAAACCATTTTGAGATACCAGCTAAACCAGGCTGAGCATAACCAACAGGCCTCAGACCTATAGGTGAGGTAGAAGGATATCTACCCCAAGGATTTGAAGACTTCCCCTAGAAGAATGGGTGGATGAAATCAATTTGTTCTAAAGGCCATGAAGGTGGCTGAAGTAGGCTCTGAGTAGTGCTTAGAGCTTGGTCAGACATCAAAGATTCCAAGGTCATTCATCAGCTGCATCCTGGACCATAACCAGTAATCCTGACTTTTTCTTGCCACTGGATTCCAATGGCTCTGGAAGAGAAAGTGAGGTTGTTGATTTTGTATAGCTCTCCCTCACTTAAATCCAATTTACACCACAGTCAAGACTCCATGATGCCATTGGTCCTCTTCAAAATGAAGGACAAAGAAATCATGTTTTAGAAGAAGGACTTGACCCCCACATCTTCCTGACTTCCAGGTCAATTTTCTATTCCATTTTGCCTTTCTGAGTTATTGTTATTGCTAAATTGAGGGGTAGCATGACGTAAAGAAGGGCTGACCCAGGAAGACCCAGGTTCAAGTATGGCCTTTGACACACATTAGCTGTGGACTCTGGGCAAGTCTGTTTACCTTTCAATGATGTAGGCAAATCTTTAGGAAGCTAAGTTGTAGAAGACTTACAGATGTTATCAATCTGTCTGAGTTCAGGTAGTTCATTACACTGATAAAATCATAGGTTCAGACCTAAATGCGCCACCCATATAAAAAGCTGTTATTGTATGGGTGACAGATTAAAGGAATTTACTGAATGATTGTAAGGGAGAATGACAGAACAGGGTGAAATAATGAAACTTCAGGTTGGTCATAAGAGGAAGGGATAAGAGAAAATGGATAAATGTTCACTTTGTGGTAATCCAAGTGTCAAATACTTGGCTAGGGAGAGGATAAGAGAGAAAGGTTTGGATTTCTGAAAATGAAAGGATCAGAAGAAATCACAGATGGTGGGGGCTGGGAGCTGAGGTTAATATACACCCATCTAGGTCAGTCTTCACTTTCTTGACCCTTTCTAAGTATGAAGGTTGTTAAATATGTTCCATTCCTGAAATTGTCGGGACAGCTCCCTCCCTGATTCACATTAACCCCCATGCACCTTTGCCAGAAACATGAGCTCATTTCATTCAAGTCTGTCCACACTCCCAGCAAGCACGATGAAACTTTATGAGGCTTATTACAAGCAATTTACATGGGAAACTAAAAAGGAGATGCAGAAAGGGGGAGGGTAAGAGGGGAGAAAGGCAGGGATGACTGCCAGGAAAGGGGAATGGGTGGGGGAGGGTTGAGTTGTGCACGGCTGGACTTGGAAGGAGTCAGGGCCCATCACTGGGCAGCTGGCAGCTCTGCCCTCCAGGGCCCACTTTCCAAAGTGATGACTTGAGTGTTCACACCTGCACTGGCAGCGACTGAAGCCCTCCCTTTGCAGAGTTAATGGAGCAGGCAGGGCCCAAGAATGCTTTTGGCCACAGAAATAATTTCCCTCTACTAGGGCCCCACCTTTTTCTCAGACAGAGCAGTTTGTTCTTAAGTGTTCCATATACATTCATCTGTTTCTCCTTAGCTTCCTCCCAACTGTCATTCATTAAAGGTGAAAGTGTATCTCTGGGGAAAAGTTTCTTAACTTGGGGTCCATGGTCAAAGATTTTTTTTTTGTGGGGGGGATAGGGAATTTGGATAGGGAAAATCAGTACAACTGGTTTCCTTTAAAATATTATTTATTTTATTTTATACATTTAAGAATTATTCTGAGAAGGGTTATGTAAGCTTCACTAGTCTGCCAAAGGCATCTATGACAAAAATATATGAACACCTGCTGTAGAGTATAGGACAACAGAGAAGACACATGACTTATGGGAGGTGGTTAATGAATGTGTGATGGTTGACAGACTCCTATTCTTTCTCTATAACTTTCATTAAATATCTTTCTTCCTGCACCCTCAAAACATCCATAGATTTGCACAACATTTAAGATTCATAATATATATATATATATATATATATATATATATATTTTTGCTTTTTGGAGGGCAATTGGGGTTAAGTAACTTGCCCAAGGTCACATGGCTAGGTTTTTTTATTTGGGTGTGCGTTAAGTGTCTGAGGTCGGACCCGAACTCAGGTCCTTCTGACTCCAGGGCCAGTGCTCTACTCACTGGGCCACCTCGCCACCCCCATAATATTTTCTTAAAAAAACCTAGGGAATGGGGTGGCTAGGTGGCACAGTGAATAGAGCACTGGCCCTGGAGTCACAAGGACCTGAGTTCAAATCCAGCCTCAGACACTTGACACTTACTAGCTGTGTAACCTTGGACAAGTCATTTAACCCCAATTGCCTTGCCTTCCCCCTCCAAAAAGACAAAAAAACAAGCCTAGGGCAGCCTGGTGTAGTCTGAGTAATAGGGTTGGATATGAGAAAACCTGGTTATAATTCTCACCTCTGACACTAGCTTCATGATTCTGGGAGAGTCATTCAATCTTTTGTACATTATCTGCATAGTAAAAACACTGTATAAATGTGAGTGATTGCCATTAAAAACAATTTAATTCACCTCTCTGAGATTCAGTTTTCTCTTCTGTAAAATGGGGCTTAAAACACTTGTCTTTATGGAAGTACTTTGCAAAATAATGTGTGTATATGTATATCCATATATGGGTGTATTCAATGTTGTTGTTCAGTTGTTTCAGTCATGTCATCTCTTCATGACTCTATTTGGGGTTTTCTTGGCAAAGGCACTGGAGTGGTCTGCCATTTCCTTCTCTAGTTCATTTTACAGATGAGGAACCTGAGGGAAATAGGGTTAAATGACTTGCCCAGGGTCACACAGGTAGTAAGTGTCTGAGGCCAGATTTAAATTTAGGAAGATAAGTCTTCCTGACTCCATGCCCGGTGCTCTATCCATTGTACCACCTAACCACCTCTATATATGTATGTACATAAACATATGTGTGTGCTTATCTACAGATAAAATGTATATATATACATATATGTTTCTTTGCAAACTGTAAACACACATGTTCATTTAAATACTGACATATATGTACCCATATATGTGTTTATATGCACACATATATTTGTATAAATATGGCTGTTGTTCAGTTGCGTCCAACTCTACATGACCCCATGAACTTTGTCCATAGGTTTTATTGGCAACAATGCTGGGGTAGTTTGCTATTTCCTTTTCTAGTATGTCCATATGTTACAGAAGAGAAACTGAGGCAAATGGGGTTAAATGACTTGCCCAGGGACACATAGCTAATAAGATCTTCCTGACTACAGGCCTGGTATTCTATCTACTACACCTGTGAGGTGCCCCTGTATACATATATGCATATGTATATATTTTGTACCTCTCTCTGTTTTTATATCTAATCTTTAGTAGACTACAAAAGTTCCCATAGTATTGAATGTTGGACTTGAATTTGAAAAGACCCAAGATTAAATGGCCCCTACACCTATTGGCTCTGTGGCCAAAAATAAGCCATTAAAATTATAGTTTTATTTTAAAATTTCAGAATAAGATGGATGATTTCATTGACACAAGAAAATCTCAGTGGAGAGACTCATTTCTATCTTTCCTCTTTCTTTCTTACTTTTTTTTTTTTTGCTTTTTGGAGGGGGGAAGATAAGGCAATTAAGTGACTTGCCCAAGGTCACATGGCTAGATCTATGTCTGAGGACAGATTTGAACTCAGGTCCTCCTGACTCCAGGGCCAGTGCTCTATTCACTGTGCCACCTAGCTGCCCCAACAGACTCATTTCAATGTGATCATCACCTTTTCCTTAGTTTCTAGGACTAGAAAGAACATGGAGGTGCTGCATGGTAAAGCCCAGGTTCATACAGATAACATATCTTTGACACAATATTTGAACCCAGGAATCTAGGGCTAGTTCTATATGACTGATACCTCACACTGCCTCTTGTGGCAGTTGGTAAATTACAGACATTAAATCAAAATCAAAGGTCCTTAACCTATCGATGTAATCTGAGATCTACTTACAGCCCAACCAGGCTGGAAGAGACCCTATCATAGTATCTGGAAGTCTGAGAAAGCTTTCTGTAAGCAAGGTAACTTAAGAGATGGCCATGGGGAGAAGAGTTTGGCCAAATGCCTCAGCCCATTTCTGGATGCAGGAAAAAAAGAAACAGAGAAAGACGCTATATACCTTTTGGTGTATGAATTTCCTTTCCCCGGAGCCACCCAAGGTGCTTAGATGCTGTTTCAGTCTAATGGGAGCTCCTTAAGATCTTCCCCTAATGCTGAAAAAACATTCACTTAACAGGCTTGTCCAAACAATTCCATTTTTAATTCAGACATGATGAACTGCAGGGGGGAAGCAGAGCCCCAGGGCTGTCTGCCTCAATATCATCACTCCTGACAGGGCACAGAGCCACATACTTCAACCTCAATGGCCCATTAAAAAGCCTAATGGGGAAACTGTGTTTATGGTCAGGTTACAGAAACAGGCAAAAAGCTATTAAGCCCTTCCCCATTGCCCCAGTCCCTCCACTTTCTTTCCCTTCTAACACCTACATGTGAAATGCATATGACACCCTCTCTTCTGCGGTTTCAGTCTCTTTAGGAGCTCACTCCCTAACAGCTACCCACCTCCTTGCACACACTAATACAACTGCTCTCAGATTTACAAATCCTCCGAGGCAACACATTCACACACCCCTTCACTGATACTCTGGCTCAGAGTGATCCACCCGCCCACTTTCTCCTTTTCCCTCCCTAGATACTCTTCCCTGAAATGATTCCCTGGTCCTTATCATCTCCACTCTGTCCATACTCCATTCTTTTCCCCTCACCCAGGCAGTCTTTCATCTAATGTTTTCAGCCAAAGAGAACCTCTTTCCTCTCTCTCTCTCTCTCTCTCTCTCTCTCTCTCTCTCTCTCTCTCTCTCTCTCTCTCTCTCTCTTCCTCATGCAGACAAAAAAAAAATGTTTTAACATGTGACATTCCTATTGCTGTCTTATCACTCACTCCCTCTGTTAATATGCTCTTAAGTCCTTCCTTCCAATGAAACTAGTCCTCTGAGCTAAAAAGCCTGGCTTTGTTTGAATTATGTAACACGTTCCTTAGGGGAATACACAGGGATTCAGCTAGTTCCTTGGAAATAGAGCAAACTGCCAAAATTACACACACCAAAAAGATAATAATGATAATGGCTAGTTTACATCAGAATCCAATTAAAAGTAGATCCAATTGGTGGAAAGTCATAGAAAGAAAAGAAAGTTTCAAACTGCGTGCTGTTAGTTTCTTGTCAAATAGCTATTCTGTAGGTGCTAACACTGTGAGAAAAAAAATTCCAAGGGGGAGGAGTACTCATGCGTACATTTCACATAGCTAAAATGTGTGCTTCCTAAACAATACTGTGCATATTTAAGATGCAAACTGTCCACCCACAACACACAACGGTGTTGTTAAAATGTCTCATTTGTCAAATATTTTATTGAGTACGTGACAGTCCATATTATATTATAGTTTAATAATGGCACACAATGCCATATGACCAATACACATTCAGTTACTATCTATGAGACTTTGAGCCAGTCACTTGAGTCCTTTGGGTCAAAGTCTCTTCCTTTCTAAAATGAGGAGTGTGGCCTAGAAAGCTCTAAATCCTATGATTCCATAAAGATGTGTAAACTGATTTTGCTATGCTAAAGAGATTCTTTGCCAAAGATGATCATTGTAACTCCTTCTGCATATTACCATACATAACTTTTCTTGCTATTTTTCCAAAAGTTGTTCTGGCAGTGGATGTTTTTCCTCAGAGGATGCCATTATACACACTGAATTTAGGGAAGGGAGAGGCTTCAGAGAGAAACTCTCATTACTTAAGAAAAGCAGAAGATTGGGGGCTGACCAGTGAGCTTCCATCTGGGCAACCTAAAAGAGTAAAACTGAGTGGGAAAGAGATCAGGTCAGGGTTGAGGTGCCTGCAGGATTTAAATATGGAGTGCTTTCTGTAGCAAGCTAATAGATTTTTTTTTTTAAAGCAATTGGGGTTAAGTAACTTGCTCAAGGTTACACGGCTAGTCATTATTTATGTGTGGGTGCTCATTTTCTGAGGCCGGATCTGATCTCGGGTCATCCCAACTCCGAGACCGGCACTCTTACTCACTGTGCCACCTAGCCGCC